>JAUMHM010087423.1:0-28768 GCA_032362435.1 Melikaiella ostensackeni | reverse complement strand
AATATTGATTATGATGAATAAACTTGTATTTTTGATTTTAAAAATAAAGTCCTAAAACTTTTTGATCAAGGTGGTATATCCTCTTTGTCCCAGTACTTATTCCACTCTTCTATATTTCCACATCTCACACGCGCAAATAATTTTTTAGACGCTCTGTCCCCCTTTTCAAGTTAAAATTTTTTGAACATCTGGAGTAGAAAAACTTGAAGATTTTTTCAAATCTTTCATTTTGTTAACGATTTCTTGTAGAAAAAATTATATTTCCAGGTGAAGTCAACTATCACCGACACTTTCCACGAAGCGATGAATGAAAAAATTATTCGGCTTGTTTATATAACAATTATGTAATTGTTTTAAGCAAATGGCATTACAAAAATCGCACTCTTAGAAATCGTTTTCTCAAGGATCAAAACATTCCTTATAGTTTTGTGAATATCTCGTAATAATTTCAGAGTGGACCGTTAGGTATTTTTTATTAGACGGCTAATTGTTTTCATTCGGGTCACCTCCAAGCACGAGATAGCGCGCCGTCTACTCCGAGTGCACGCCGCTGTGTCTGCTTGAACACATTTCTGATGGTTTTCTCTTGACTTTTCCGTGTTTTTTATGTACATTGTTCATAGCTATTAGTTCAGTGTTGGTCCTTCAGTGATCTACATCGGTTCTGAAAATGGCATCAGTGAAATTCAAAATCGTTGTTCTAACCCCTTCAACAAAAAGTCACACGCTTCAAAAGTGCATAAAACAAAGCGTTGTGCATCTAATTTGAATCGCGAGAAATTCAAATCTTGGGACCCGTGGATATTTTGTGTGCTCCTTATAGGAAAAAAATTGGAAAAATGAGTGACAGTGAAATCGGTGAGTGCATATTTCCAGTAGTTTCTCTAGATTTTATTGAATCCCAAAAGTTCTTAAAAAATATAATTATTCAATAAATTTATTTAGTTGCATCTGTGATGACATGGATTAGAATCTAATTCGGAACCTTCAAGTGATGTTGAGTTATAAATCTCAGATGACGACAACACATCGAAAGGAATTACAAAACGTTAAACAAATCCTAATACAGAACGATTACAAAAACAAAAACTTGATGAAGCAATAAGAAAATACACTGAAAAAAAAAGTCACCACAACCTTATAAAGAGAGAGAGAGAGAGAGAATAACGAGCACCATCCTACCCTACATCCAAGGTATGACAGAGCAAATAGAAAGAATTCTTAACAAACACAACATCCAAACCATATTTAAACCACCTGCGAAAATAGGCACTTCTCACGCACTCATTTATCGCAAATCAGCAAGCAAATTGTTACTAAACAATGAAAAAAATCTGCAGATCGACCAATATCTTGTTATTTGTTATTTTGCGGAAAATTACGCATTCGTGATACAAAATGCTGTTACCGGCTGTCATTGGAACAATGATCAAGCAACTCTTTTTCGAATTGTTTTTTACTACCATGATAATGGAAAAATCAAGCATCAAACTCTTGTTTTCATTTCTGTTTGCAAAAAACATGATTCCGTAGCGGTTTATGTATTTTTGGAGTCATTCAATAAATTTCTAGCAAGTGCTCATCCAAATATTCCTGAATGTATTTACTTTTCCGATGGAGCACTTCTACAATTTGAAAATGTGAAACACTTTTCAACAATTTATCACCATCAACAAGACTTTGGTCGTTCTACAAAATGGCATTTTATACCTTTATACCCTTTTCGTAAGCTCTTCTCACTTATTTCTCTAAAGATTCACTCCTATTCAAGTACCTTTACCTTCCTTTCATTCCCTTTCCTCCCCCTAGCCTCAATTTTCTCTCCTCTCATCCAGTTTCAACTGAATTCCCCCCCACCACCTTTCCAATACTTCTTCCTCACATTTATATGCCCTATTTCCTGTTCTTATTTTCATTTTTACTCAATCTTCTTCCTTCAATATTATATACCTCGTACATTCACATTCTTCTTTCTTTGAATAATTTCTCTCTGATACTCTATACCACTCTCATTACCACCGCAATTCTTTTTACTCTTTCCTTCACATGTTCTCCAGTGTTACCATTCTTCTTAAAAAGAAATCTTAAATATACAAACTCCTCCACTTCTTTAACCTTCACCTCTCTCCATTCCCGTTCCTGATAATCTTTCCTTCTACCCCTCTTGCTAAAAACCATTATTTTCGACTTTTCTGAATTCGATAATAGGTTCTTTCCTTTCAGGTATTTCTCATATTTCCTCATCATGCTTCTCTACATCTCATCTTCCCTCACTAGCAATACTACACCATCCGCATATGCCAGCGACCAGAACCTTTTTCCTCCCACGATCAATCCCCTCTCTATGCCTCTCTTAAATTCCTCTTCCATGTCCGAAATGAATACCGCGAAGAATATTGGGCTTAGCGGGCACCCTTATCCCTCCCCTACTGTGTTATCCCTTTCCCTTTTCTTCCTTCCTTCTAATTTTCTTTCCTACCCTTACTTCTCCTACAACAACCTCATCTCAACGCTCCCCTCTCTCATCGTATCGCCTTCCAGAACCCCCTTATCCTTCCCCTTCACGATCCTCGCCAACCTCTCCTTTCTCCTCTCCCCTCTCCACTCCCTAAAACTAACACTTCATATCATCAGCCCACCTCTCATCTCCCTTCCATTTAACCCTTCTTTTTTCCAACCCATTCTCAATTCTTTCCTTTCCCCCTTTCTTATATTCACTCCTCCCCTTACTTAGTCTACAACTTTACACCCACTTCCCCCCTTGCCCTACCCCATAATTTATTATCCTTGCCCCTCTCACCTATTCCTCTCTAGCCCTTCCCTTTTCCTCCTCTTTTTTTAATATCACCTTGCCTAGCTTCTTCTACTATTCTCCCTCCCCATACTCTGTATACGGCTACCTCCTCCCTCACGCTTCCCCCTCCTTTCTTATCGTAGCCCCTCTACCCCCTCTCTATAGTATTATTTGTTAAGTAATATTTATTTTTTAATTATTTATTTTCCTTTTAACATTGTTGAATGTTGAAAATGTTTTCCATTTAAGTATTACAAATATCCGTTTCCAGTTTTTCTTACAGAATTAGTCCTATCTTTCCGTAGAAAATCGGCCCCGATTTTTAGTGGACCCGTTCGACCTCATACTCATATGTACCGACATTTTTAAAACGGTGGAGATTTTGATTTGGAAGATGGGATTTATACTGCAGCAATAGAGGTTAGTTACATCATTGAACCAGTCATAGAAGATAAGTCGTTACCATTTGTGATTCCTGGCCGCGAAGTGGTAAAAGTTAAAAAAATAACGATGAGCTTGTCAGGGGTCGTCCATATACCATTTAAATATAAAGAATATCCATATTTTCATGAAATATGGAATGTTTCTACGCGGACAGATGAGTCGGGGGGGGGGAGTCAAAAAGTGGTAAAAAATTGTCTACGTGGTGTATGGACGTCTCCTAACAATAAGAGCGCTAGACTCTTCAATTGGACCTTACTTTGAAATATGCGATAGGGAGAAGAGGAACCTTCATATTGCCGAAGAGCGAAGTCAAGGATATTTGAAAATTATTCGATTCCTACCTCACCGACATTTTTTGGAGCAACTTCTTGCAACGCCAAATCAAATATTAAGTTGAAAGTTTGGAAAATCAAAAACATGGCATTAAGGATGGTTTATTTCGCACATGCATGAAAATGTTACCTTACTATACCTGTAGAGAAAAAGAAAGTTGACGTTCACAACCCTCGAGGGTTAAAGCACTCTTCAGGCATTCGCACATCGCAAATTCTATTCGTTTCTTCCCTAGAGACCAGATCGAAAAAACTTTTGCAATGGAGTCAGATGTTCCACGAGAATTAGCGCCATCAGACGGGATAAATTGTTGACTAGCAATGTACTGTCGGTAATAGAGATTGATACGCATGCGCAAAGATTACTTTGACGTCCGCGGCTCGGAAACGTCAACTTTCTCCTCCCTCCACAGACATAAAAAATCAGTAGAGAAATAAATAATATTGAAATACTGAATGAAGTTATGCAAACAATAGAGAAACTACGAACAAATGATTCATTTCTTTTCTTGATGTAGGATTTCAAATAATTCAAAGGGGCTTAACAGGATTCCAGAAATTTTAAGAAATTTCACAGAGTTCTATAAGATTTAAAAGATTTGCAAATACATCAATGGATTTCAACGAATTTAAGGGCATCTTAAAAAATTTCCATGGTTTTGAAGTGAATTCGTCAGATTTCATCAAAATTTTACAAGATTTGAAATTATTTCAAAGACTTCCAAATATATTAAGAAATTTTAGGGGATTCCGGAGGACTTTAACGTATTTCGAGGGTCTTTCACGGATTTTAAGGCTTTTAAAAAAATTTTATGGGGTTTCCGAGCATTTTAACTAATTTTTTGGGATTTCATCGGTTTTCAAGAGATTTAAAAATATTTCCACGTATTTCAAAAATTTCCAAACATTTCCGGGGATTTGTAGGAATTCAAAAGAATTTCAAGAGTATTAAAATTACAACAGATGTGAAGGAATGCAGAAACTTTCAGAAGATTTTGAGTTATTTTAAGTTATTTCGAAAGATTCCAAAGAATTTCAAGACATTTAAAACATTTGAAGGGATTTCAAAAAATTTTGTAGGATTTCGAAAGATTTTGAGGGATTTCTAGAGAATCAAATTTCAGAGAATTGAATTTCAAGGGATCCTCAGCAATTCCAAAGCAAATGTTTAAATAGATTTTGAGGTGTGTCAAGAAATTTCACAAGATTTTAAGGATTTGATCGATTCTCTAAGGATGTTAAGGTATTCCACAGATTTCCAGGGTTTTTAATTTCTTTCTAGAGAACTTTAAAAAAGTTTAATTTGATTTATATGAAAATTTCATCATTTCTCCAAGCATCTCCAGCCTTCCTTCCTGCAACTGCAGTACCGCACATTTCAGATGCACTCTTGTAGATGCTATCCGTTAGTAATCCATGCACCCTCTATATTTTTATTTTCAATACAGTCTTCCAGTCTTCTTCAAGATGTCTTCTATATTCATTCAGATTTTCACGATATACCAATTGTTCTTCTGGTTTCTGCAAATTCTTTATTCCAACTCGCGTCTGCTTCAACTTATTATTAATTCTTCTTTTCGTCCACCCTTATCGTAGGCTCATTTTGAAACTAAGAGGTAGTGATCCGTTTGGTGCTCAGAACCTCTCATAACCTTTGGATCCTTCACAAGCCCCCTCAGTCTCTTACCCGTTACAAAAAAATCAATCATACTGTAGCTTTTGCCTCTGCACCAACTATACATATGGATCATTTTATGTCCGAACCAAGAATTCGTAGAAACAAGCTATTTTCTAAGCATAAGCTAATCAATTTATCTCCGTTACCGTTCGTTTTTGGATCTCCGAAATAATCCAATACCCTGTCGGTACCTTCGCGTTTTACGCCAAGTCAGCCATTTATATCTCCGAGTAAAATTATTCTTTCACCAGGATCGCAAGTACCTATTATATCATTTAACTCCTGTCACTGTCAACTGAAGAGGAGCAGGCCATAATTATTAGCCTTCTGATTCCCACTTTCATTCTAACCCATAGTAATCTGGGCGATACACATTCACACTTTTTGTCATGCTGTTTTGCTCTCTCATTTATAATCAGGCCAACTCCCTGGCTGCCATATGATTTATTGTCCACTCCTGACCAGAGTTCAAGAACGTTCTCTATCTTTCTTACCTCACGTCCCTTCTTCTTTGTTTCCGGTACATATAGAATATCTAACTTCCTCATGCGTATTGTATCCTGCAATTTCTCTTCCTTAAGATCACTTACACCTCTAGTATTCCAAACACGCAATCCCCATGTATCGCTTGAAACTTTTCCGAAGGCATGCCTTTTGTCAACAGAAGTGTCAATCCTATCCGAGGCTATATTATTATTTGTATTATTAATTCTTAGAAGTATACACCCAACTACAACTTAAGTCGAGAAATTTTTCTCGTAAGTATAAAATCATATCCAAATTAAGCAGCTGAATCGTCATAAGATGGAGTATCCATTCATAACGTCAGTTCCACAAAACTTCGGTCATGCGAAGGAAAGTATGAAAACCAAGCCAGAACCAAAGGAGTTATGATTGGTTTGTGCTGTACACTCAGGGGGGCACCTGTCTCCTGCAGTTTGGCAAAAGACAATTTATTGCTTCACAAATGCGACAAGGAATCCAATCCGTAAATAAAAACTCAATAAACTTTTAAATTTCTCTAAATTTTTATTTGAAAAAAATCTCTGCAAGGGCTGACCAACGAAGCTTTTCGAAATTTGCTGCGTAGATTTGAAAAATCTGTTCTCTTTTAAAAATAAGGCCTTTGAAAAGTCCATGTTGTATACAAGATAAAATGCAACGAATATAATACTTATCGTGAATCGCGTTGTGAACGTGAAAAATGCTCACCACACGTGAAGAATATTTAAAGACATTGAAAATCAAGCGCATAGAAGAGCTGGCCGAATTTTTTAAAAGTATTTTTCAGAAAAGCAACTGTCTCGCGACACGGTACAAAAGCAAGTGTTTTGGAAAGGACTCTCAGTGTGAAAATTGAAGCTCTGCAGGGGCTGACCGACGAAAATTTTTCAAATTTTTCGCGTATTTTAGTAGATTTCTACGATTTTCTAAGATTTCAAGGAGATTTAACGGGTTTTATCAAATTTATAGAAACCTTAGGAAATAAATTAAATTTTATTTCAAAGGATTTTCAAGAATTAATTTTCAAAGATTCTAAAGAATTTCAAGAAATTTTAAAAACTTCAAAGAGAATTGCACAAGATTCAAAAGGTTTTATGAGAACACTGAGTATTGCAAAGAATTTAGGCGATTTTACAAGTTTCAAGGGATTTTTAGAGCACTTCAGGGATAAATTCAATGTATTTTATTTCCAAGGGATTGAAAATGGTTTCCACACATTTCTAACTGTTTTGAAGATTTTAAAGGAAGATAAAAGGGGTTAAAAATTTTCGAAGAATTCCTACGGTTTTTAACAGATTTCAAAAGTTTAATGGATTTAAAAAAATTTTTGAAGCTTTGAAGGGACTTCAAGAGACTCCAAAGGATTTTAATGGATTTCAATTATATTTCAAGCGACTTTAGAGATATCAAGGTAATTCACTGATTTTTTCTGCTTAATATTTATTCGTGCCGAGTTGCTATTTTTGTGTACTTCCACATAAGATCATGAGTGGTCTAAAATGAATCGCTCCTTTCTAGTTTCTTTACTTTTTACATTAATTCCTTTAATATTTTTCTATTATTTATGTCAATGCTAATGATCCTATAACCGTTTTCCATATAATGATTTTCTGTAATCAATTTTCTATAATACATATAATCTTTTCAAATCTCACGCAATCTTTCACAATCTCATGTAATCTTTTGCAAGCCCATGCAATTTCGTAATCTAGTGTACACTTGAAATCCGACTAATTACACCTCATGAAATACTAATCTGTGTAAAAATATAAAATTGTCTGATTCTACACATGTTCAAAAAAATGAGTCTTTCCTGAATTTCATATTTTTTGTACAAATAATGATTAATTGTTTAAATTATTTGAAAAAAATGTCTAATATGCCTGCATTCACATTCTTTTCATTTTCGAGATTTTTTTCTTGATTTACTGTGAATATTCTAAATTCAACAATTTTTTGAAAAAATCAAATTTTTGTTTAAATCCGAATTTGTTAATCTAGTATTGTAAAAGTTAGATTGAAGTTGTCCAATTAAAATGAAATCGTGAAAATATAAATTAATTAAAAAATGTATTGTATAACCTGTAAATATCTTCACTTTAATTTGAGTAAAATACACAAAGAGGGTTGAATCGCTATTAACCTCGTGAGTTTAATTCATTCCTATGGACTCATTTGGTATGGAGTATAATGTCAGAATTTCCAGTATAGCTACACATGAGAAATCAATTCACTATAGGAAAAAAGATGTTGCATCAATATAAATTGTAAATTAATTAATTAACGTAAATTACCCTTGAACGAGGGTTCAAGGGTAATTTGATTTATAATTGGATTTAATGTATAATTTTCCTTTTCTTCGATTCCAAAGAATTTTCAAGACAATCAGATAATTTTAAGGGATTTCCAAGAATTTTTCAGAATTTGTTATGTTTCCTTCATCTATTTTTTCACAATCATTTAGCTAGTGCTTTTATGTTGCTCTGTCTCTCTCACATAGCATGCACATTCTTCCATCTTCTTTATCCCAGTACTTATTCCACTCTTCTATATTTCCACATCGCAAACGCGCAATCAATTTTCGAGATCCTCTCTTACCTTTTTTCTCTAAATATTTTGCTACTCCATTTACACTCATCCAATTATATTTTTTTATTTTATCTCGTCTCCGCTCTCTTAGTTTCTATTCCTCGACGATCCACTCCTATTCAAGTACTATTTCTCTCATCTCTATTCCCTTTCCTCCCCTTAACCCCAATTCTCTCCCCTCCAAGCAAGTTTTAACTACATTACACCCCCTCCCTCCACTTTCCAATACTTTTTTCTCACATTTATGTGCCCTTTTTTCTGTGCCTATTTCCATTCTCTCTCTATCTACTTCCTTTAATACTATATACCAAGGCGTGTATGTGCCCACTCTCAAAGTCCATTTGATATATTTTTCGTGCATTCTTTACACCTCTTCATATACTATCCACCCCTATACACCACTACACTTGCTACTAGCGCCTCATACATTCTCATTCTTCTTTCAAAACAATCTTCGAATAATTTCTCTCCGATGATTTATACCTCTCTTATTACTACCACAATTCTTTTTACTCTTTACCTCACATGGTCTCTAGTGTTCCCATTCTTTTCGAACAAAAATCTTGAATATACAAATTCCTTCACTTCTTCAACTTTTACCTCTCTCCACTCCCATTCCTTCCAATCTTCCCTTCTACCCCTTTTGCTCGAAACTATTATTTTCGACTTTCCTACATTTAATAAAAGTTGCTTTTCTTTCAGGCATTTCTCATATCTCATCACATTTCTCAGCACCTCTTCCTCCCTTGCTAACAATACTATATCATCCGCATATGCCGGTGACCAGAACCTACTTCCCTCTATGACTAATCCCCTTTCTGTGCCTCTTTTAAATTCCTCTTCCATGTCCGAAATGAATACTGCAAAAAACAGTGAGCTTAGCACCCTTCTCTTAATCCTAATTCTATCCAAAACTCCTTTGACATTTCTTTCCTCACTCTTACTCTATTTTTAGTTTCGGAATATATTTCCATCACTCTTTCTGCTGAACCTGTCCTTTCTTCTATTTTCGCTATTACCTTCCACAGGTCATTTCTATTTACTGATGAGAATGCTGCCTCTAAATCCACAAAAAAAGCACATGATTTTTCTTCTTTTTGCTTCAATTCCTTCTCTACTACATGTTGAGGAATGTATATATTGTCTACAGTGCTTCTACCCGGAATCCGACTTGGTTTTCTGGTAATATCACCTTCCCTTCTTCATCCTTCTTTAGTCTTTCTGTTAGCACCATTGCATGCACTTTGTAAGCCGTTATCAAAAGTATTATTCCCATGTAATTTTTCAGTTTCCCTTGTTCTCCTTTTTTATATATTTGTTTTATCGAGTTCTCTTTCCACTCTTCTCGAAACCCTCCACCTTTCCAAACTCTTTTGACTACCTCCCTCAGTTTCTTTTCGGCTTCTCCGCTACTATAAATCCACGCTTCATTGCTCAGCCCATCGCTTCTTCCTGCTTTCCCTTTCTCTGATTTTTTTTATTTATTTTTCTATTTTCTAGTCCTCTAGCTCTATCTCCTCCTCATCCCCCTTTATTATTCTCCTCTGCCAATTTTATGTTTTTCTTGCACTCAACTCTTGAAACATATCTTTGAAATATTCGCTTCATTCCTCTATTTTTATATTTTCACTTCTGCCTTCTATTTTTTTTCTCATTTTATTGATAAATTTCCATGCTTTCCACTGGTTTTCAATACTCTTAATTTACTCTTGTATCTCTTTTTGTTTCCTTTCTTCTCTTTCCTTGCATAATTTCCTATATTCTGTTCTAATCCCCACTTATTTCAACCTATCCCTTTTTTTCTTCCAGCCTTCATATGCTTTTCTAGCTTCCTTTTTTTCTCACATTCACTATCCCACCAAATGTTCGTACAATTTTTACCCCTTTCTCTCCTCACCTTTATCTTTTCCATTTTTCTCGCTTCCTTTAACTTTTCTTTCAGTTCATCCCAAATCCCATTAAATACTTCTTTCTCGAATTTGAATTTTTCTGCCTTTCCTACATGTTCCTTTGCTTCCTCCGTCCACACTTTTCTCTCTATCACTTCCACCTCTACTACCGCCTCTCCTTTCTTATCTTACTTTTTAGTCATATCCCTAATGGTTGATGATCTGACTCTACTCTCGTCTCTACACTTATTTTCCATATCTTTTCTCACCATACAATTTCTGTAATTACCCAGAGCCGTAACTAGATTTTGTTGCACCCGGTGCGACTTGATAATTTTGCGCCCTCCTCCCAAACGCCACGGGACAATATTTGAATATTGGCGCTCAGGCCAACTGGGATCACCTTTTTTTCAAAGTATTAGGTTGAAAAGTTTCTTTGTCCGCCGTATACCAAAAGTAAGCCTTGTCGGTGTCGTTTTACTTGCGGAAAGTTAATTTTTCCGCACAAGTGCGGTAAAATTGTAAGTATGTGGAAAATCAACTTTCCGCAAGCAAAACTTGAAATTTTACCGCACTAGTGCGGAAAAATCAACTTGCCGCACGCAAAACGACACCGAGTCGGCTTACTCTCTGTAAACAACGAAAAAAAATATATCGTTCGTATCACGTGCGGAACGTATGTTAAAGCGCGACAGAGTCGCGACTCGCTCTTGCGTTGAAATACGCCTTTCTGCACTTGATACAAAATATACTATAATTTGGTCCCGTTTGCGCCCCCTAGCGACCGGCGCCCGGTGCGGGGGCACCGTCGGCACCGCCTCAGTTACGGCTCTGTAATTACATGATCAATGACTGTTGGCGAATTATTTGTTACATACGTGATTCCCTCTTCTTCATCTCCTGTTTTATTACTTTCAAGTGCATACCAGCCCCTTCTTCCCACCATCTCCAATAGTTCTTTTTTGTCCGCCGGGCACCGAAATTAAGCCTTGTCGGTGTCATTTTGCACGCGGAAAGTTGATTTTTCCGCACTAGTGCGCTAAAATTGTAAGTGTGCGGAAAATCAACTTTCCGCACGCAAAACTTAAAATTTTACAGCACTAGTGCGGGAAAATCAACTTTCCGCACGCAAAACGACACCGACTCGGCTTACTCTCGATATACAGCGAACAAAAAATATCGTTCGTATCACGTGCGGAACGAATTTTAACGCGCGACAGAGTCGCGACGCGCTCTTGCGTTGAAATACGCCTTTCTGTACTTGATACGAAATATACTATTCCCTCATGGCTGAGCAACTGGTCTTTTGAATTTCTTACATTATATTCCCCATCCAAGTTTTCTATTCTGGCATTCCAATCTCTCTCCATCATCAGTATCTCTTCCTCTTCTTCTTTTATCTCATTCTTTATTTTTTTTCTTGCATTTTTTATTTCTTTCCTGAGTGATTTTATGATACTTCAATCGATTTCGCGCAACTTGGGGGGACATCAGGTGACTTTCATTGAATTTTTCTAATTTCCGTTGATAATAATTAAACTCTTTCAGACAGACTCCCCGTCTCCTTTTGGCACTCCCACTCTCCCTCCTCCTACTTTCTCTCACACATTCACTTTTCTAATATAAATTGTTTTCATTCGACAAGTGACATGTTTTTAATCATTTTTTTAGCAAATTTACAATTTCTAACTTGATTTACTTTTGTGAAAATATCTATTTTACCTCACAAACTTATTCGAAAGTACTTTTTTTTAAAATTGCTTACTATTTTTTACGATAGCACAGTATTGTGAAGAAACAGATTTATGGAGTACAAATATCTCAGCCTGATAACCATCACTACTACAATTCGCATTATAAATGTTGACGAATGTGATTACGAATAGTATATAACTTGAAACATATTATGTCATATTCATTAGTGGCACTGTTGGTGAAATTCTCCATTAACGAGTTATATTTGAAAAAAAAAATGAAAATAATTATCGGTACTCTATTCTTCATCTTGGCGGTTTTCCCCATTACTATTGGTAAATATATTAATATTATTAATTTTAAGTGCAATCATCAGTGTTGTAAATGATTTTGATAAACTAATTCACTCATTTTCCATTTTTTGAGTCAGAAAAATTTTCTTTTCTGCGAAATCATTCCGTTTCATCTCAAGAATAATATTTGAACTCAATAGATTACCATCCGGGCTACATTCTCTACCCTTCTCATAACCCCCTCTCCTTTCACCCCTGAACCACTTTCGGTAGGGTAGAGCGAGAAGAAAGTTGACGTTTACATCCCATGAGCATTAAAGCAATCTTCGCGCATGCGCACATCGCAAATTTTATTCGTTTCTTCCCTAGAGACTAGGTCGAAAAAATTTTCGCTAAAGAGTCAGTTGTTTCACAAGAATCAGCGCCATCGGACGGCATAAATGTTTAACTAGCGATGTACTATTGTAAAGTTTAATATCATACACAAATTAAATTAACGAATAATTGTCATTAATTTGTTAATTTTAGAAACAAATATCATTTCAAAAATTTATTCTAAAGATATTCATACACAGAAAGAAATTGTTTTTTCTCTTAACGCACCTCAAATTATGTTGCGGAGATTTGAAAGCAGATAGAAATGAGTTCTTCCTCATAATTCCCCCCAAGCTATGTTGCAAGAGATATTGAGTCATAAAAATTTGTCATAAGACATTAATTGATGATTTGATCAAAAAAATGTGAACTAATTACCAAGTTAAATATTTGAAGGCAAATTAAAGTAATTTGTTTTCTGAATTGTTTTTAAATTATGTTTCCAATAATATTAAGTGTAATCAGAAATTCAAATGTGTCATTGGATATCACTCGTTGATTTCTTAATCAAATCATATAAACAAATGATCATTGCGGACCTCGGATTCATTTGGGGAGTTCAAAATAGTGTCACACAATTTTTGAAATGTTAAATCAAGGGGTTAACTGTTTTTGAAATCTGTTATACAATATGCATCTTTCATACAATCGTGTGAAATCCTTTCGAATCTTTTGAAATCTCCTGAAAGCTTTGAAATCCGCTGAAATCCTGACTTCTGCTCCTCTATAAATTCCGGAAAAACTCGTCAATTCTTCTAAATCCCTTGAAATCTTTAAAAAAATTAAATTACTTCAAATCTTATCATTTCTTTTGAAATCCTATGGATCCCTCAAATGTATTGCAGCCCCTTGAAATCTTTGAAATCCCTGAAAACTATAGAAGCTGTTAAAAATTACTAGAAGTCCCTTTCATTTCATTCTATCCCCTGAAGTTCTCTGGAAACCCATTGGAATCTCATGAAATCTTTTTAATACCCCGTAAAACATCTCAAGAGCTATAATGACTTTCAAAACTCCTTTTAAAATTTTGAAATCTTTGGAATCCTCTTCAATCCCGTA
Source organism: Melikaiella ostensackeni (assembly GCA_032362435.1). NCBI lineage: Eukaryota > Metazoa > Arthropoda > Insecta > Hymenoptera > Cynipidae > Melikaiella > Melikaiella ostensackeni. Next base: position 15,116 of record JAUMHM010087423.1, on the reverse strand, counting down.
AAATCCAATAAAATCTGATAAAGCCCCACGAAATTCCTCGAAACCTTTTAAGATACCCTGAAAGCTTTGAAATCCCTTGAAATCTATATCATCCGTTGAAATTCACCAAAATCTATTAAAAACTCTTAAATTCGCTTGAAATCCTCTAAAATTGCTGGGATTTTCTCCAATTTTTCCATCCCCTTAAAATTTTTAGAAATTTCTTATAATCTTATGAAACCTTCAAAATTCTTTCGAAATACTTTGAATCCCTCCAATATTGTAAAATCCCTTGAACTCCCTTGAAATTTTATAAATAACGTTTAAATTCCTTGAAATCTTCCAAGTCTTCTCAAATCTTACGAAATCATTTGAAATTCCTTAGAAATTTTTTAAATCCGTTAAATTTGTTGAAATCCTTGATAATTTTTTTGCAATCTCGTGTCTTGAAATCTTTAATATCTTTCAAAATTCGTTTGAAAATTATGAAATCTTTCAAATCCTCTGAAATCCCGTAAAATCCCATAAAATCTGATAAAGCCTCAGGAAATCCCTCCAAATCTTTTCAAATACCCTAAAGCTCTGAAATCTCTTTAAACTTTTGAAATCCATTAAAATTTACTGAATTCTAATAGAAATCCTTGAATTTTGTTGAAATCCTCCGAAATCGCTGGAAAACTACCATTTCTTGAAATCTTTGAAGACTTCTTAAATCTTACAAAATCATTTGAAATTCCATAGAAATTTTCAAAAATCTCTTAAAACTTTCAAAAATATTACGAAATTCTTTGAAATCCAATGAAATACCTCGGAATCTTTTAAAATGCCCTAAACTCTTTTAAGAACTTTGAAATTTTTATATCCATTAAATTTGTTGAAATCCCTTGGAATATTTCGCAATCCCGTGTCTTGAAATCTTCAATATCTTTTAAAATTGGTTTAAAAAATATGAAATCTTTTTAATCCTCTGAAATCCCGTGAAATCCCAAAAAATTTATTAAGGCCACTTGAATTCCCTTGAAATCTTTCAAAGTACCCTAAAAGCTTTTGAATCCCTTGAAACCTTTAAATTCCCTTGAAATTGACTATAATATTATAAGTCCTTCAATTTTGTTAAAATCCCCTAAATTGGCTGGAGAAGTCTCCCATTTTTTGAAATCTCTCAAATCTCCTTAAATCTTACGAAATCATTTGAAATTCCTCAGAACTTTTTGAAAATCTCTCCAAATTTTCTAAAATCCTATGAAATTCTTTGAAATCTCATGAAATTCTTAGGAATCTCTCAGAATGCCCTAAACTCTTTAAAAAACTTGAAAGTTTTTCAAATTCGTTAAATTTGTTGAAATCCCTAGAAATCTTTTGCCATCTCATATTTTGAAATCTTTAATATCTTTCAAAATTTATTTCAAAATTATGAAATCTTTAAAATCCTGATATCCCGTGAGATCCTACAGAATCTAATAAAGCCCCATTAAATCTCTCTAAATCTTTCAAAATACCCTCAAAGCTTTGAAATCCCTCGAAACCTTTAAATTCCGTCAAAATTTACTGAAATCTATCAAATATCTTTGAATTTTGTTGGAATCCTCTGAAATCGCTAGAAGACTCTCCCATTCCTTGAATTCTTTCAAGATTTCTTGAATCTTAAAAAATCATTTGAAATTCCTTAGAAATTCTTCAAAATCCCTCGAAATTTTCTAAAATCCTAAGGAATTCTTTGAAATCTCATGAAATACCTCGGAATCTTTCAAAATGCCCTCAACTCGTTAAAAAAACTTTGAAATTTTTAAAATCCGTTAAATTTGTTGAAAACCATAGAAATCCTTTGCAATCCCGTGTCCTGGAATCTATAGTATCTTTTAAAATTTGTTTAAAAATTAAAAAATCTTTAAAATCCTCTGAAATCCTGTAAAATTTCCAAGAAATCTGATAAAACCCCTTAAAAACCCTTGAAATCTCTTAAAATACCCTAAAAGCTTTTAAATCCGTCGAAACCTTTGAAATTCGTTAAAATTCACTAAAATCTATTAAAGATCCTTAAATTTTGTTGAAATCCTTGGAAATCACTGGAAATCTCTCCAATTCCTTGGAATCTTTCAAGATACCCTAAAAGATTTGACATCCCTCGAAACCTTTAAGATCCGTGTAAATTCATTGAAATCTATTAAAAATCCTTGAATCCTGTTGGCATTCCTCTGAAATCACTGGAGAACTCTCCAATTCCTTGAAATCTTCCAAAATACCCTAAAAGCTTTGAAATCCCTTGAAACCTTCAAAACCCGTTAAAATTCACTGAAATCTATTAAAAATCCTTGAATTTTGTTGAGATGCTCTGAAATTGCTGGAAAACTCTCCCATTCCTTTAAATCTTTCAAAATACCCTAAAAGCTTTGAAATCCCTTGAAACCTTTAAAATCCGTTAAAATTCACGGAAATCTATTAAATATCCTTGAATTTTGTTCAAATGCTCTGAAATTGCTGAAAAACTCTCCAATTCCTTCAAATCTTCCAAAATACCCTGAAAGCTTTGAAACCCTTTGAAACCTTTAAAATTTGTTTAAATTCACTGAAATCTATTAAAAATTATTGAGATTTGTTGAAATCCTCTGAAATTGCTTAAAAACCCTCTAATTTCTTGGAATCTTCCGAAATACCCTAAAAGCTTTGAAATTTCTTGAAATCTTTAAAATTCGTCTAAATTAACTGAAATCTATTAAAAATCCTCGAATTTTGTTGAAACGCTCTGAAATTTCTGGAAAACTCTTCTATTCCTCGAAATCTTCCAAAATATCCTAGAAGCTTTGAAATCCCTTTAAACCTTTAAAATCCGTTAAAATCCACTGAAAACTATTAAAAATCCTTGAGTTTTGTTGAAATGCTCTAAAATTACTGGAAAACTCTCCAATTCCTTGAAATCTTTCAAAATATCCTAAAAGCTTTGAAATCCCTTGAAATACTTAAAATCCGTTTGAATTTACTGAAATCTATTGAAAAACCTTTAATTCTGTTGAAATCCTCTGATATCACTGGAAAACTCTCCCATTCCTAGAATTCTTTCAAGTTTTCTTGAATCATACGAAATCATTTGAAATTCCTTAGAAATTCTTAAAAATCTCTCGAAATTTTCATAAATCCTATGAAATTCTTTGAAATCTCACGAAATTCCTCGGAATCTTTCAAAATGCCTCGAGCTCTTTGAAAAACTCTGCAATTTTCATATCCGTTAAATTTGTTGAAATTCCTTGAAATTTTTCGCAATTCCGTGTCTTGAAATCTTCAATATCTTTTAAAATGCGTTCAAAAATTATGAAATCTTTCAAATCCTGTGAAATCCCGTGAAATCCCAAAAAATCTAATAAAGCCCCTTGAATTCCCTGGAAATCTTTCAAAATGACGTAAAAGCTTTCAAATCCCTTGAAGCCTTTAAAATCCGTTAAAATCCACTAAAATCTATTATAAATCCTTGAATTTTGTTGGAATCCTCTGAAATCGCTGGAAGACTCTCCCATTCCTTGAATTCTTTCAAGTCTTCTTGAATATTACGAAATCATTTGAAATTCCTCAGAAATTCTTAAAAATCTCTCGAAATTTTTTAAAATCATTTGAAATTCTTTGAAATCTCATGAAATTTCTCGGAATCTTTTTAAATGCCCTAAACTCGTTAAAAAACTTTTAAATGTTTAAAATCCGTTAAATATATTGAAAACCCTAAAAATCTTTTGCAATTCCGTGTCTTGGAATCTTTAGTATGTTTTGAAATTTGTTTAAAAATTTTGAAATCTTTCAAGTCCTCTGAAATCCCGTAAAGTCTCTAAAAAATATAATAAAGCCCTTGAATTCCCTTGAAATATTTTGAAGTACTCTAAAGGCTTTTAAATCCCTCGAAACCTTTAAAATTAGTTAAAATTCACTGAAATCTGTTAAAGATCCTTGAATTTTGTTGAAATCCTCGGAAATCACTGGAAATCTCTCCAATTCCTCGAAATTTTTCAAGATACCCTAAAAGCTTTGAAACCCCTTGAAACCTTTAAAATCAGTTTAAATTCACTGAAATCTATTAGAAATCCTTGAATTCTGTTGAAATCCTCTGAAATCACTGGAAGACTCTCCAATTCCTTGAAATCTTCCAAAATACTCTAGAAGCTTTGAAATCTCTTGAAAACCTTCAAAATCCGTTAAAATTCACTGAAATCTATTAGAAGTCCTTGAATTCTGTTGAAATCCTCTGAAATTGCTGAAAATCTCTACAATTCCTAGGAATCTTCCAAAATACCCTAAAAGCTTTGAAATCCTTCGAAACCTTTAAAATCCGTTTAAATTCACTGAAATGTATTCAAAATCCTTGAATTTTGTTGCAATGCTCTGGAATTGCTGGAAAACTCTCAGATTCCTTGAAAACTTGTAAGTCTTCTTAAATCTTACGAAATCATTCAAAATTCCTTAAAAATTTTTTAATCTCTTGAATTGATCTAAAATCCTATCTAATTTAACACCCTTTGAAAACCTTTTAAATCTCTTTAAAAACCTTTGAAAATTTTAAAATCCTCTTAATCCAATGAAATCCCTAGAAATCTTTTGTGATCCCTATCTTTGAATCTTTAATGTCTTTTATAATTCCTGTACAAATTTTTTATTCTTTGAAATCCTTTTTGTTCGATGAGAAACATAAATTGATAGTGAATTTTTTTCGCAATTATAACAAATTCACATACAGTAATAAATTTTTCTGACAACATTGGCATACAATTTTGATCTACAGTCGACTTTTTCCTAAGCACGTTTTTTAAATTTTAGGGTCAAAGAATTTCTCCAATTTGCAATTAATATCATTCAAATTGAATTCAAATTGATGCCTAATATCTTTTTTTGGCCGCATTTGCAAATGACAAATTATAGGTTTTTGAAGCAAATGAAGATGACAAATTTTTTAATTTCAATTTTCATATGCTTATTAATTTTCAAAAGTTTTACAACGATAGTGGGTACAATTTTCGGATTGATTATAAATATACACAAACTCCATTTAATAATATTTTCTGAACCACGATGGTATATTATATAAAACGGTGTATTACACTAGTTTACAAATTTTTGGTTCATCGCGTGTACCTAAAAGAAAAAGTATTTCATAGACTAATTTTGGGTCGCTGAAAAAGAAAATGACACGCATTTATTTTTCCGAAGAAGCGTTTTCGAGATTTTCGCAAAAAACGTGCTTTGTGGCTCTTTTTTAGTTACTCGATGAAATCTCGAGAACGGTTGATCCAACTAACATAAACTGTATATCACTCGAAAGGTATATTCTTCTTCTTCTTTCCGACGATATACTGTTTGTGTCAATCGAATTTAAATTAATTGGTTTATAGGCAATGAAATTCGAAAAAATGGAGCAACTGAGAGTGAGTGATTTTCAAATAAAGTCGGAAAATCCACTTTTTTTTTACTTTTATCGCCTGTGACCCAAAAAATTTCAGTCCGATTGACAAAGACAGTATACTGTCGGAAAGTGGAAAGTATGCAAAGTTTCATCGAAATCGATCGATTGATTTTGGCAGCAGGTGCATCTGCATGTTAGTCGTTAAAAAATAAGTGAAAATTATTGAGACATAAAAAATTTTCATTGCAAATCAATGCTTTTCAAACTCATTAAAACTACTTTTAGAATATGATGACATATTTCTGAAATAAAAGCTCGAACTCATTTTTTTCAGATCTTTTATTATCAACGGATGCAATTACGAATTTATTTCGTCCTGATTAACATGTGAAATCGTGAAATGGCATATGATCATAAAAGTTTCATGATCATAGAAAGAAAATTATAAACTGCAGACGACTTTTTGTTGAGCATTTAAATTTAATTATTGCGCATTTATTCAATTTTATTCAATAACTTCCAAGCTTACAGAATCTTTTTCAGTTTGGTGGGTCATATACACCCATCAAGCTTGGTTAAGAAATCTCATAAACTGACTGATATATTTCACTTTTACTGTTCAAAATCATTTATGTTAAAGATAATTATTTCCGAAAGTTATTTTTTTTCTTTTTTGCATTTCCTCCTTTATGGCAGATTTTCTGCTTCACGTATGGGTATTCAGAATCTTTTCCTATTTTTTTTGAATACTTGGCAGCGATTCGCTACCGTGAATAGAAATAAAATGATAGCCTGCAGGCGACTTTTTTTTCTTTGAAAATTCGATAATAACGCATTCTTCAATTTTGAAATAATATCTCCCGACTTACGCAATCTTTTATACTTTGGTCAGTTCTATACACCCACTAAGTTTGATTAAGATATCTCATAAATTAACTGAGATATTTCACTTTTATCGTTGAAAATCATTTATGTTACAGACAGTCATTCCAGGTAGCGACTTTTTCTCGCATTTCGTCTTTCATGAGATTTTTTTTTTCTTGTGGGTATTTAGAATCTCTTTTCTTTACTTTTTTTTAGCATTTGGCGGCTATTCGCTACCACCAATAGAAATAACATTATAGTCTAAAGACGAATTTTTGTTGGGCGTTATTTTTTTAATTCGATTGTAGCGCATTCTTCAATTTTAAATTATTATCCGCCAAAGATACAGAATCTTATTCACTCTGCTGTATTCTATATACCCTTCAAGTTTGATTGAGAAATCTCACAAATTGATTGAAATATTTCACTTTTAGTTTTCAAAATCAATTACGTTACAGATAATAAATCTCGCTAGCGATTTTCATCTTTTTCGCCTTTCGTCCTTCATCACAGATTTATTTTTTGTGGGTATTTGGAATCTCTTTTTTACCTTTTTTCAGCATTTGGCGGCGATTCGCTGTCGCTAATATGTCTAAAATTATAGCCTGTAGATGACTTTCTATTACGCGTTTTTTTTTAATTTAAATATAGCGCATTTCTTTAATTCCAATTTAATATCTTCAAAACTAACAGAATCTTTTTTACTTTGGTGGTATCTATATAACCCATCAAGTTTGGTTAAGATATCTTATAAATTGTCTGAGATATTTCACTTGGGTGTTCAGAAACATTTATGTTGCAGAAAATAATTCCCGGTAGCGATTTTTTTTCTCCTTTGGATTTGCTCCTTCATAGCAGATTTTTTTCTCGTTAGAGTATTTAGAATCTTTTTCTACTTCTTTTAAGTACTTTGCGGCGAGTCTCTACCGTAAATGGGAATAAAATAATAGCCTGACGACATTTTGTTAAGCGTTGTGTTCTTCTTTTTTTGTTGGAAGTTCGATTACAAAGCATTTATTCAATTTCAAATTATTATCTTTCAAACTTACAAAATTTTCGTACTTTGGTGGGTTATATATACCCACAGAATTTGGTCAAAATATCTCATAAACTGACTGAGATATTCAACTTTTACTTTTCAAAAGTATTTATGTTACATACAGTAAGGTCTCTCTCATCCCAGGCATAGGGTTGTTGCATGTTTAAATAGTTTTGCAAAAATGCAACCCCCCTTTCACAGCAGCAGTGAAAAAGATATTGAGCAGGGTTTTTTTTCGAATTTCGCGCACAAACATGGACGCCCGCGCATGCACATGGTGTAGTACATAGGCCAGGGGCGGAACTTTGGGTGACGAGTTGTTCACAAATTTCCCATCCGTATTTAAAGTTGCTTATTGTTGAATAATTTAAAAATAACTATTAGAGATGGATAAATGTACCATACGTTACTGCAACATTAACTAATGCAACGCATTAAAAATTTTAACCCCCACTTGTAGATAAAATTCACAATTAGTGTTGATACTTCATTGACAGTTGTGAAGTTAACCTTTCCGCAATAAATACGCACAGAAAAATCATAATGTGCCACAATTTATAGTGAAAAATAATTTTGACTATTTCCTAAAATAATCAAATATCAAACACATCAAAAATATCAAACACAATTTTCAATTTTAAAAGCCATATTTCCGATGGGATTTCAAAATCAGCTTTTCTTCTGAAGAATTTGACAGAAACTTGATCAACATTTTTTTTATTAATAAATCCTTTTTATTATTTGGTATTAAGGGCCAAAGGTCTAATTTCAATTTTTCATTTTTTTTTTAATACAATTCAATTTGAATTTTTGAAAAATTTGACAAATGGTGGCTCCAAATTTTTTTTGTGTGAATGAATTTTTTTATTGTTCGGTATTCTAGGCTGAAGGCCCCTTCAAATTATCAAACACAATCTTCAATTTTAATTCCTATATTTTAGTGGGGACCTTAAAATCAAATTTTATTTCTGAAAAATTTGACACAAATTGGCTCCAAATTTTTCTTTGTTGTTAATAAATTTTTTTATTGTTAGGTATATCATGCTACAGGTCCCTCCAATTTATAAAACACAATTTTTCATTTTGCTTGCTATATTTTAGTGGGGACCTCAAAATCAATTTTTTTTTCTGAAAAATTTGGCAGAAACTTGATCCTAATTTTTGTTTGTTGTTAATAAATTTTTTTATTGTTTGGTATTTTAGGTTGAAGGTGCCTTCAAATTATTAAACATAATTTTCAATTTCAATCGCTATATTTGACTGAGGATCTCAAAATCGATTTTTTTTCTAAAAAATTTGACATAAACTTGATCTAAATTTCTGTTCGTCGTTAATGAATTTCTTTATTGTTTGACGTTTTAAGTTGAAAGTCCCTTTGCATTATCAAATACAATTTTAAATTGTAATTGCTACATTTTAATTGGGATCTCAAAATCAATTTTTTAAAATGAAAAATTCGACAAAATCTGGTCAAATACAGCAATTAAAATTGAAAATTGTGTTTGATAATTTGAAGGAACCTCTTACCTAAAATACCACACAATAAAAAAATCAATCTATCGGCAAAAAACTTGATTTTAAGATCCACACTAAAATATGAGAATTAAAATTGAAGATTGTGTTTGATAATTCAAAGGTATCTTTAACCTTAAATACCAAGTGATGAACAAAAATTAATAACAACAAACAAAAATTGAGATCAAGTTTCTGTCAAATTTGTCAGCAAACGAAATTGATTTTGAGATCCCCACTGAAATATAGCGATTAAAATTAAAAATTGTGTTTAATATTTTGAAGGGACCTTTACTTTAGGATACCAAACAATGAAAAAAATGCATCAACAGCAAACAGGAATATAGATTAAGGTTCTGTCAAATTTTTCAAAACAAAAAATTAATTTTGAGATCCCCACTAAAATATAGCAATTAAAATTGAAAATTGAGTTTGACAATTTGGAGGGATCTTTAACTTGAAATACCAAACAATAAAAATAAATTTTTAGCAACAACAAAAAATTAAGATCAAGTTTCTGTAAAACTTTCCAGAAAAAAAATTGATTTTGAGATCCCCACTAAAATATAGCAATTAAAATTGGAAATTGTGTTTAGTAATTCAAAGGGACCTTCAACGGAGCCTCCAACCTAAAATAACACACAATGAAAAAAATGTATTAACAATAAATGAGAATTTATGTGAAGTTTTTGTCAATTTTTCCAGAAAAAGAAATTGATTTTGAGATCCTTACTAAAACATAGCAATTAAAATTGAAAATTGTGCTTGAAAATCCAAAGGGACCTGTAACCTCAAGTATCAAAGAATAAAAAAAATTTATCAACATCAAAAAAAATTGACTCTGAGATCCCCACTAATATATAGCAATTAAAATTGATAATTGTGTTCGATAATAATTTGAAAAAACCTTCAATGAAAAATAGCAAACAATGGAAAAAAGTTATTCACAACAAACAAAAATGTAGATCAAGTTCCTGTCAAATTTTTCTGGAGAAAGTTGATTTTGATATCATCACTGAAAATGGCATTTGAAATTGAAAATTGTGTTTGATATTGTTGATATAAGAAAAGTGTTCATGTGTTGGATATTTGATTATGTTAGGAAACAGTAAAAAATTTTGTCCACTGTAAATTATGGGCGATTATGATTTTTCTGTATGTATTTATTGCGGAAAATATAACCTCAGAACTGTCAATGAAATATCAACACTAATTGTGAATTTTATTCACAATTACAATTTTTGGTGCGGTGCGTTAGTTAAAGTTACGGTATCGTATGATACCTCTATCCGCCTCTAATAGTTATTTTTAAATTATTCAACAATAAACAAATTTAGATACGGATAAGAAATTTGTGAACCACTCGTCACGCAAAGTTCCGCCCCTGGCATACTTTCTGAACCCTGCGCATGCGCGTGCGTCCACGTTTATGCGCGAAATTCGAAAAGACTCCCTTCATTATCTTCTTGAGTGCTGCTGTGGAAAGGGGGTTGCATTTTTGCAAAATATTCCAAAATGCAACAACCCTATGACTGAAATGAGAGAGCTTACTACATAATAATTCACGCCGGCGATTTTTTTTCTTTTCGCATTTCGTCCTTCATAGCAGATTCTTCTTCTTGTATGGGTATTCAGAATCTTTTTTCACTTTTTTTTAGTACTTGCAGCGATTCGCTCCCGCGAATAGGATTAAAATTGTATCCTGCAAACGACTTTTTCTCACGCGCTTTTTTTAATTATGATTATGGTGCATTCTTCAGTTTCGAATTAATATCTTTCAGACTCGCAGGATCTTTGTTTTTTGGAAGGTTCTATACACCCACCATGGTTAGCTAAGATATCTCATAAATTGGCTGAATTATTTTACTTTTAGTGTTTAAAATTATTCATGTTACAGATAATAATTCCCTGTAGCGATTTTTTTCTTTTCCGCATTTCGTTCTTCATGGCATATTTTTTTCTGGTATGGGTATTGAGAATCTTCTTTTAATTTTGTTTAGTACTTAGCGGCGATTCGTTACCTCGTATAGGAATAAAATTACAGCCTGCAGACGACTTTGTTTTAACCTCTTTCTCTTGATAATTCTATCTTAGCGCATTCCTTCCATTTCAAATTAATATCTCCCAAAATTTCAGAATCTTTGTTCTTTCGTGGGTTCTATACACCCACCATGTTTAGTCAAGATATATCATAAATTGACTAAGTTATTTCACTTTAAGTGTTCAAAATCATTCATGTTACATATAATAATTCCCTGTAGCGATTTCTTTGGCATTCCATATTTCATGGCAGAATTTTTCTCTCTTTTGGTCACTTAGAATCTTTTTCTACTTTTTTAGTACTTGATGGCGATCCGCAGCCGCGAATCTTGATAAGATTCGTTTTTAATGATGCAATCTCTGTTTATTTTCATTCAGTACCACTCCTTTTATGACAATGAATTGACACGAATTCATAATCTATCATACAATAAAATGTCACAATGTCAAAATTTTCAAAAAAGTATATCGAGGTATTAATAACAAAGCAGACATAAAATTCTTTACACCATAGCGCATTTATTTTATTCGCTGAAGATTGGTTGTATCTTATATTAAGGCAATAAAAATATTTTAAACTGATGCCTATGTCATTACTGAAAATACTGACAATTTGTATCTGGAAATTTCTCATTGGTCCATGAGAACAAATTTATGAGACACAAATCTTAGTTAAATAACGTTAACCACACGAATTCGTCCAACAAATATTGACAAATAAGTTAAAGTTTAGTACATAACGTGAAACATGTTGTGAAAAATTCATCAATTACACTGTTGTCTAAATTCTACATCAGTAAGTTACCTTGTTTTATAAAAATGAAGATAACTATCGGTACTCTACTCTTCATTTTAACGGTCTTTCCCAATCCTATTGGTAAATATAATATCTTTAATTTAAGTACAATCGTCATTGTAGTAAAGAATTTTTATTAAAAAATTCACTCATTCAGAATTTTCAAACAAAGCAAATTGTTCTTTCCGGCGTCGAAATTTTTGAAGAATATTTAGAGGTAGCCTAATGTCAATTTTTTTCAAAATGCTACCTCATGGATTGTGTCTTCTATAGGAAAATATTACACTCTGATTTTTTCAGATTTTCAAAAGAATAATTTCTTTAAAAATTGAAAAATTAAAAAAATTTGATTTATAAAGAATATTTGTCAAGCTACTGGACGGATTTTTTTGACCAAATATATAAATGTAGACTGCACTAAAATGAAAAAAATTGTCAAAGTGGACGTCATGCGCCTACAAAAAAGTATTTCGTAGCCTATTGTTTTTAATTAGGCCGTTTAAGTATCCCCGATCCGATCTCATCCTAACCAATCCTATCCTATCTGATTCTATCCAATCTTATCCGACCTTGTCCGATCTCATCCTGTTCTTTCCAATCTCATTCTATCAGATCCTATTTTATCCTATCCGATCCTGACTGATTTTATCCAATACTATCCGGCTCTTCCCGATTCTATCCAATCCTATCCGACCCTGCCCGATCCTATCCTGTTCTTTCTAATCCCATTCGATCAGATCCTACCTTATCTCATCCGAGCCTATCTGATTTCATCCGATACTATCCGACCCTCCCCGATTCTATCCAATCTTATCCGACACTGGCCGATCCTATCCTGTTCTCTCCAATTCCATTTCATCAGATCCTATCTTATCTTATCCAATCCTATCTGATTCTATCCTATCCTGTCCTATCATATCATATCAGCGAGAGCGACCTCTAAATATTTTCCTTGTTATTTTCTTTCAATTCTTTAGAAAATCAGGGGCATGTGATTAAAAACTCCTGCAATCTGGTGTACACACTCTCTCTCTCTCTCTCTCTCTCTCTCTCTCTGCAATCTTGTGCAATCCCATGCCATCCCATGCAAACTTTCAAATTTCTTGTAATATCCACTTGAAAAAATGTTATCGGGAATTCAGTATAGGTCTACAATGATTTTTCAATAATGAATTTCTTATAATTTTTTCGCGAACCTAGAAAAATCTTGATAGAAAATGATTATAAGATTTCAAGAGATTTTCAGAGAACTTTGGAAAATAAATGGGATGAAATGAAATTTCAAGAATTCCTAGCGATTGCAGAGATTTTATGAGATTCCAAGGTATTTCAAGAGATTTCAAGGAATTCTATGGATTTAAAAGGTGTTTCTTGAAGAGAATTTCAATCAATAATTTTAATTTAATTCATTATCAAGGAATCTCAAATAATTTATGCTTATTTCAATGGATTTTTACGATTTCCAAGGACTTCGAGCGATTTTAAGGGATCCCAAAGGATTTCAAGAGATTAAACGAATTTCAAGGGATTACAAAGATTTTTGTAGGATTTCCAAAGATTTCAAAGGATTCCTAGAGAATTCTAGGTAATAAATTAAATCAAATTGAATTTCATGGGATTTCTTACGATTCCAAAGATTTTAAGAAATTTCAAGGTACTTCAAGGAATTTTACAAGATTCAAAGGATTTTATTAAATCTCCACGCCTTTGAAAGACCTCAAGGGATTTCAAAGATTGCTGATGATGTAAATGGGTTTTTTGGAGAACTTCAATGAATGAGTCCAGTTTAATTTATATTTAAGGGATTTCGAATGACTTATTCTTATTTCAATCGATTTATAGGACTTCCAAAGATTTCAAGCGACTTTTAGGGATTTTTACGGATTTCTATAGATCTCTTGAAAATAATTTATATAAAATGAAATTTCAAAGGATTCCTAGCGATTTAAAAGTTTCCAAGGTGATAAGTTTTTTATTGAATCTCCAAGGATTTGGAAGATTTCTTGGGATTTAAAAGTTTTTTTTAGGGAATGTTGATGAATAACTTTAATTTAATTTATATGCAAGGGATTTTGAATGATTTCTACTTATTTTAATGAATTATTACACTGTAAAAGGTTTCAAGGGATTTTAGGGGATTTCATCGAATTTCTAGATAACTTTAGGAAATAAATTAAATTTTATTTCAAGAAACTTAGCGCCTTCTGCTGGAGCAATCAAAAATCAAAAGAGTTTAAAATTGAACGATTTTGGTAGTTAAACGTTTTAACTCGATTGAAATATGATAATTAAAATTCAATAATAATTGACCGTGGGGAATTTTATAATTTTAACTGTAATTTTGAATTTTAATTGATTTACGAAGAATTTTAAAAACTACAAATTTCAAGTTTTTAATTTTATGACTGTTTAAACTTTAAAAAAATATAAATTGTAATTTATTTCAAATTCTAAATCTATTCGAAATTGAACGATTTTTAAATTAAAACATTTGAGATATTTTCAATCAAAAGGAAGAAATTGTTTATAGTTGAACAGTATAAATCACAATTTGATAATTAATAATTTTAAACGATTTGAAGTCAAATAATTTAACTTCAAAGGATTCCAGTATAAAAAAATTTTAATCTCATAATACTAACTTGAAAAGTGTTCAGTTTCAAACAAGGTATGGAATAGTTCAGTTTAGAAAGTTTCTGATATTTGAAATGTCATTTTAAACATTTTTCAGAATATCTAGCTAAATTTGGAATGTTCATAGTTTAAAATTCTTCAATTCTTTATGACTTAAAAGCCAGGAAATTTTGGTTTTTTATTTTTTTTCTAAATTAGAAGAGAAAGTTTTCAATTTACAATTTTGTTTTTGATTGGAAGGGAGACCTTTTCTTTACTTTTAACATTTCCAGTGAGTTGGAAGGGCAGAAATTTTGGTTTTTTATTGCATTTTAGCGGCCGCTTTGTAACTTATTTCGAAAGCTTCCAGAAAATTTTAAGAGATTGAAAAAATGTTAAGGAATGTCAAAGAATTTCGTGGGATCTCCAAATATTCCAAGAATTTAAAAAAATTTCACAAGATTCAAGGGATTTTATAGGACCTCTAAGTATTTTTAATGTTTAAGGTGTGGAATATTGAGAGGAAGTTAATGGAAATGAGGGGACAGTATGAGTGGGGAAGTAAGAAGGGGGGAAATGAGGGAATAGTGTGAAAAGAAGTGAGGGGAAGTAAGGGAAAATGAGGGGATGTAAGTGAAAGTGAGGGAAAATGAGAGGAAGTGAAGGAAAATGAGGGGAGTAAAGGAAAATTAGGCGAAGCAAGAGAAAGTAAGGGAAAATGAGAAGAAGTGAAAGGAAATGAGGAGAGTAAGGAAAAATAGGGGGAAGTAAGTGTAAATGACGGGCAGTGAGGGGAAGTAGGCGGCTGGTCAAGGGGTTATAAGGGTGAGGGAAAATGAGGAGAATGAATATTATGAGGAGTGAGGGTAAATTGGTGAAGGGGGTTGAGGGATCAT
>JAUMHM010087422.1:0-10368 GCA_032362435.1 Melikaiella ostensackeni | reverse complement strand
AAATCAGGTGCTCAAGCGGCTTTTGAAGATACATATGCAAACGTGGAACAGTTACTACCCCATCTTAATGACTGTACTCTAGAAGCATTCAAGCGAGGTTTGTCGGACAGTATTTCGGGCCTGGTAGAAGCACGCAACTCCCAAAGTTTAGACGCCGCATTAAAAGTCGCGCTCGAGTATGAAGCACGACATCATTCAAATTCCCCTTATTACATAAACTATTATAGAGAACCTAGATATCCTCAACCCAGTTACTCAGGATCATGTGATCGCAGTCCTAGTCCACATGTCCGTTTTGAGACAACTCCCGATTCGTACAGAAGTTGGGATCAAAAACAGTATCCCTCAGGGATGATAAAACGCTCCTACTCGCTGGGAGGATCAAATTATCCCACTGAAAATAAACCACATTTTTCGAGTAAATACATTCCACCTCAGCAGTATCCTCATATGCCATGTAATCATTACCCCTGTTATGCAACTGCTCCCGTACAAAGTAGTGGATACTCCAATCCAAACTACCCCTGGGAAGGGGTAAACACACCAGCCCGTTCACAATCTCCGAATACTTATAGTTTACGTGGGGAGGTAATCACTCCACCTCGCGCGCAATCTCCGAACTCGATGAACAACGAGACTTCAAACTACGACTCCGCTCGCCGCACGGACGCAGCGACGGGCGAGCTGAAGGAAGAGCGTCAGACGAGCATGAGAATCTTAAAGAAACAAAGAAAATATTCCACACTAAACTCAGCCGAGAATCCCCACTAGTCAAGTTTTCATCTACCGACTTTGTGACAGCGAAAGCGTCATTTTTGATCGATACAGGAGCCGATATTAATATTATAAAACTAGACTCTTTGGACGAAGAATTGTTGATAACTGAAGATGAGTCGATAGACATAATAGGAATTACAGCCATAAGAATTTCCACCATAAGCACCATAAAACTACCCATAGAGAAATCTATCGAAACCTTTCAAGTAGTTTCACCAGATTTTCCTATCAATACAGATGGAATCTTAGGTCGGGAATACCTCCGTAAAAAAAGGTGAAAATTTCCTTCTGGCATAATACCATAGTGACCCATTCTAATCCTACTAGGCCAATCCTTTTTATCGATAAAGAATTTATATTCGCTAAAGAACAAATAAGTGATTATAAAGAAAACAGGATCAAGAAAAATTAGTATAAAAGCAAGATCGCGTCAAGTAATTCCAGTAGGAGTCTTGAATAGTGGAATGAAAGAAGGGTACTTACCACAAATATCACAAGAAGGATTACAAAAGGGAGAGGCAGTGGTGTCAAATTCCAATGGGGTTTGTCACATCTATGCCATCAACACTACTGAAGAGGACCTTGAAGTAGAAATCGAACCGCAGAAACTCATTCCTTTTGAATATTATCAATTACCAGGTGATGAAATAGATGAATATACTACCGATGAGAATTACTCACCCCCAGAAGATAGAGTAAAAGCAATTTTAGAAATTTTAGAATTGAAACACTTAAATTAAGAAGAAAAAGATCATGTTACCGAAATAATTAGAGAATACCCAGAAGTTTTGCACCTAACTGGAGAATCCTTAACGTCCACACACATAATTAGCCATAAAATACATACCAGTGATGACATTCCTATTAATGTACGTTCTTATCGGTTTTCCCCTTCTCAAAAAGGAGAAGCAAAAATTGTCATCGAAAAAATGTTAACCGAAGGTGCAATTAAACATTCAAAATCACCCTATAGTTCTCCCATGCTAATAATTCCAAAAAAATGGACCACACCGGAAAGAGGAAATATCGAGTGATGATTGATTCCCGATTATTGCATGAGAAAACCATTGGGGATGCTTACCCACTGCCAAATATTACTGAAATTTTAGATCATTTAGGTAAAGTCCGATATTTTACG
This sequence comes from Melikaiella ostensackeni, assembly GCA_032362435.1. NCBI lineage: Eukaryota > Metazoa > Arthropoda > Insecta > Hymenoptera > Cynipidae > Melikaiella > Melikaiella ostensackeni. The sequence goes on along the minus strand of JAUMHM010087422.1, from coordinate 8,453 downwards.
GTTTTTGATTCAGCCAGCGTATTTCATAAAATTAAATTAAATCATGCCGATAGACCGAAAACCGCCTCTTCATTCTCAAATGGACATTACGAATATATTAGAATGCCCATGAGTTCGAAAAATTCTCCCGCAACTTTTCAAGGAATAATGGATCAGATACTTTTGGATCTACAAGGAGTGGAATTCTTTGTCTATCTTGACGATATAGTGGTTTATGCAGAAACTTTAGAAGAACACGGGAAAAAGGTGAAACGTCTCTTAAATAGACTGAAAGAGGCAAATCTATCGATTCAACCGTGAAAGAGTGAGTTTTTATTCAAAGAAATTGCTTATTTGGCCAATATAATCAGCAGCGAAGGAGTGAAACCCGATCCGAAGAAAATTGAAGCGGTGCAAAAATTTCCTGTTCCCAAGAATCCAAAAAATATAAAACAGTTTTTAGGTCTAGCCAGATATTATAGGAGATTCATTGAAGATTTTGCCGCAAAAACAAAGCCTTCAACTAATCTTCTAAGAAAAGGAGTACCCTTTAATTGGGGGCCACAAGAAGAAGAAAGCTTCAAAAATATAAGACAGGCCTTATGCGAAAGCCCTATTGTACAGTATCTAGATTTTCAAAAACGATTCAGTATAACTGCCGACGCTTCAGGTTATACAGTAGGCGCTACATTAAGTCAAGAAAAGGAGGGTATGGATCTTCCTATATCCTACTTTTCTCGTGTATTAAACAGTGCTGAATGTAATTATTCAACAACGGAGAAAGAATGTCTCGCTGTCTTATATGCAGTTCATCAATATCGACTCTATATCTATGGAAAAGAGTGATCATGAACCGTTGAAGTGGATCGATTCCGTCAAAGACCCGGGACAAAGATTGATCCGTTGGTGATTGAAATTAAGGGATTACGAGTACAATTTTAAATACAAACCTGATAAACTAAATACGAATGCCGATGAACTCTTCAGAAATCCAATTGTAGGAAGTTCCTCAGAAGATAGTTCAAAAGAAAACAAGAAGAAAACTGCCAGACTACTACCCGTACAAACACGGCAATCAAAAGAAGATACGGAGAAACAAGCTAAGCCTTTAGTGAGATCTCTGAACCGAGATCTCGTTATAATAATAAAAGAATTAACATCTCGAAATGTAACTTCAAAATCAGTCACTTCAGGAACACAGAAAACCATTTCCAAGCCCTCAGACGACAAACTACGGATAGATTCTACTTCAAAGCCAGTTAGCGGCGCAAACGAAGGTAGTATAGGCAGACGCCTGCTCCGTCGCAGAGTGGAAGAGATAAGGAATAAGCCCCGACCCAATTATAGAGATTCCAGTACAGATTCGGACGATGATACCAACGAAGCTGATAGCCCAGTTCCTCCTATACTTAGAAAAAACCGAAGTGTTTTACGCAGTTTGGATAAACCTCTAGCAGCCTCACCATCCCGCGAGAGAACCCAGAAGCGCTCCACCCAACGCCCGTAAACATTTCCCAGGATTTATTGAAGAAGTCGTCGAAGAAGAACAAGAGCAAGTCAAGACAATATCAGAATCACAACCGGAAATTATTATAATCCCAAGTCCTCCACAAAGCAATAGTGATGACAAGTTCAGTAGAGGAGGAGGAGAATGAACAACAAATTGAAGAAGGACATAAAATTAATCATTCAAAATTGTCTAGAGAAGAATAAAAAAATTCATTTTCACAATTTGATGAATTCTTGGAAACCCACAAGGAATGGGAGAAAGAAGAAGAAACGGAGGAAGACGAGGAAACTTATAGAGACATTATGGCCATATCAGAAGGAGAAAACGACCCAGAGGTCCTTCACGCAATTGAAGAACTTGAACCAGAGAGTGAAACGGAATTCGATCAAAGAATAAATTCGTTGATAAACTAGGCTGAGCAGAAATTAAAAGGACTCGAACCTCACGAAGTTGGAAATGAAGACGCCAGTGCAGAAACCAGCATTGCAAATGCGCCAGCACAAGAAGAATTACCTGAAGTCGGAGAAAGCAAAAGCGTAACTTTTGTACCTTCGCCAAAGATGCCTGCTAGTCCAGATGTACTAGCCACACTCCGTCCGTCAACTTGTGGATTACCACAGGCCTTATCTACACTATTTCAACAATCAATGAAAATGTTGAAAAATCCCGAAACCCCAAAAAGTCCCACACACCTAGACAAAAATTACAAGCCCCGACGGATAGAAGTGGATCAACCAGCGACGAGTAGAATCGCGAATACCGAGCCGGCAGTAGTAACACCAGAAACTGACCGCACCTATACATCAATCACTAGTCTGCATCCTATAATGCCTAATGTGTACACGCAAGTTTTTAAGAACAACACGCCCCCAAGAATACAAAGTTATAGGGAAAGTCTAACATACTTACAAGGAAATTATGTACACTTTCTTTCGGAAGATTGTGAATTCACTACTCCTATAGGGCGACTGTTAATAGACATAAAAGCTATTGACCCAAATGAAATAAAAAAACAACAACCTAAATTAGGTCATGTTCTTATAACTCCTCGAGGCAGTTATAAGATTTTCACCATCATTGTACAGCAAAATCACTTTGATAAATTAAACAAGGAAAATTTAAAAATTGGATTACATAATCTATACATAGCTTTGGAAAGGGAAAATGTAAAGTCCTTCAGAATCTCAATTCAAGGAGATTTAATTGAAAATTTACCTAAAAGTACTATTTTGAACATTTTAAAGGAAGAATTCGAAGTTTAGTGTTTGTCAAGAACAAAAAATAATTCGAGACAAGACCCACGAACGTATGATTATAACGGATACACCTACAGACACTTTTGACAAAGTATCCCTCGACACTGTAGGACCTTTACCGACAACTCCCTATGGAAATCGACATATCCTTACCATGCAAGATAATTTGTCAAAATATTGTATCGCTGTAGCAATACCAGACATAACAGCAACAACAATAGCCCACGCACTAGCCAAACATTCAATTTCACAATACGGCACACCGAAAGCGATACTAACCGATCGAGGAAGCGCATTTATAGGTAACCCTCTAAAAAATGTATCTAAAATATTTGGTATTACTCAAATCTCTACTTCAGACTACAGATCTCAATCGAATGGATCATCAGATCGAAGTCATGGGTATTAATCGACTACATACGATCCTATGTTGATTATTACGATAATTAGGATAGGTTACTACCCTTTGCCATGTTTTTTCATAACACTTCAATTCATGAAGCAACCAAATTCACACCTTTTGGGATAGTATTCGGAAAAGTAGCTTGTGCCCCTAGTTCCTTTTCTTCTTATGACAAGATAGAAACATATGGATCTTATTTACAAGATTTAATACTACGATTAACCGAAATTAAAAGTATAGCAGCAAGAAATTTAATCAATGCTAAAAACCAGTCCACACAACTCAATGACAGAAAACTAAACCCTTTTATGGGAAAAGTGGGAGATAAAGTGTACGTAGAAAGAGAAACTAAGACAAACAAAGCAGATAGTAAAAGTCACGGGCCTTACACAATCGTAGAAATACTGGACAAACACAACGCTATCTTACAGACAACGGACGGAAAACGCTTGCAGAAACATATAGATAAATTAAAGGTTGCGTACGAGTCATTCTTAAAATTATCACATAGTAACATAATATTTTTTTTATAGGATGGCTGAGTTAATTATACTGACCGAGCTCCCAAAAGGCCAAATTTACCCCTCAAAGATCAAACCAAAGGGAGAAGTAGATGACAAAGTTTGCTGAAGGACCATTGGAAGTGCTGACGGGAGAATATGATTTGACCAAACCCAATTATAGTATCTACCAAGTGGAAGGATCCCCGAATGATAGAAAATATTTGATTAAATGCATCGCAGAAGACACCAGGCGTAGAAATTTGTTCGTCACAATCAGCGATGAACAAACTAGAATTAGATTAGGAGAACATGATGCAGCAAAGAAAATGCTTAAAAAATTGGAAGATGTTTATTTCTTCAGTGAAGAAACAAATACTGCAAATCAACTTGAGGAAATTTATGTTTTGTGCGCAGACAACTCGTCAAAAATGTTAATTAAACTTTTCAAATGGGAAAATTGTTGCGCGTACCGCTACCTAAGGGGACATACCATAAGTACTCGTAGCAGAGAGATTTTAAGAAATAAATACCTCGCCAGAAATAAGAATATGATTACTAATTACGAAGTATCCGAGGAAGAGTTTTGGGGATAAATAAATAAAGATAACAATAATTAAACACCCAAATCTAGCAATAATGAAATAAAATTAGCCCCATAAGGCTCTACCAACGAAACAATGTTTACACATCCAATATATTATAACAGTATAATAATTGATAAAATATATATTTGTATATTAATCACCAGGATTAATAATTTTAATAATATTGTAACTTTCGAATTAAAATATTTAAGCAATTCGTACTAGAAATAATGAATATTGTAATGATGCTATGATAAGAGAAAAAATTTAAAGAGATAAAAATAAAATAGAATTAAGTAAATTAAAAACATAAACAAAAAATAAGGAATAGGATTTGGAGGTTGCCTTTTTAATTCCCTTCATCATAACATCAATGCAAAAGAATAATGACCAACGATTCCATATAAAAATAAAAGAAAAACGAAATTGGAGGTTACTAATCTTCTTTCTCTTTTACGACAAAAAAAGGGATTAAATATAAACAATCACTATGAAAATATTAACATAATTTTTAACGCGCAGATGGACTGGTACTACTCAATGTCGGGACTCATCAAGTGGTTATGGATGTTACCCCTCTTGCTCTCCACCCTCCCAAGAAGTTCAGTGCAGTATGAAGTTCAGCCCCTAAAAGAAAACTCCGGAATATTCTAAGAGAAGCTGGAATTCATCCATTTGACGCAGAATTACTGGAGAATTGTAATTTCCCTAGATTTTGGAAATTTCAGTCAACACTTTTATACCAATAAGATTCTACGAGATATCAACCAAAATTAAGAAACCTGTATGAGAAGATCAAGGAAGAAAGACTGCCAGAACGAAGTGAAGCTGGAAACCTTGACAACTAAAATCAATAGAATAAAAAATGAACGAGAAAAATTAATCAGAATAATTTTAGAAATACAACATTTTCAATCTGAAACTGGTTCGCAACCTCAAACCATGCAAAAACGCCGAGTACCAATGCTGGAATTCATAGGATCTCTTATGGGACCGATAATTGGACTCTTAACCAAAGAAGATGAAGAAGAATAAACAAGCATAATTAATGAAATATACGACAAGCAAATCAATTTAAGTCAAATACTTAGAAAACATACTCATATGATAAGGGCAGAAATTCATAACATACATCAACAATTACACACAAGAACTAGCGAAATACAACTAATGCAATCATTATAAGAAAAAACAATAAAGAGTATGCAAACTCAAAAAAAAGTATTAATAACTTATTATATCTAAATTATATAGGACAATGGACAGCCCACGTAGAAGCTAAGCTGGATCATCTAATCCAAACATTAAAACAGTTGACAAGCATCACAATAAAGTCAAGAGAAAAGAAAGTGCATCCAGACCTACTAACTAACAAACAATTACAGCAAATAATAACAGAAATACATAAAGAAGTAGGTGAATATGAATTTCCATTGCCCAGTAAAAATATTAAAGCCGAGGATTTACATAAGATAGGAAAAGCTGACATAGGATACCACTCAAACCGACAAATGATATCAATAGATATCCCTCTCTTGGGAAGAAATATTTATCAACTGTATAAAATCCACCCATACCCAGTATATCAAAGTGTAATTGGAAATATAACTGGAACTGCGTATATATTACCTAAACAGCCATACTTAGCCTTATCATTTGATGATCAAAAGTTTTTCTTACCCAATCAAGAATACCAAAATTCTTGTATAAAAACTACCTATAACACTATTTGTGAAGCAAACCAACCCATTTATGTAACATCAACCAGTACTTTCTGCGAAATTATCATGATGATAAGACCATCTCTAACAGCTTTACAAAAATGTGATATAAGAATCACATCACAAGAGGACTCATTTTGGCTACAAATACCTTCTCTTCAAGCATGGGTATATTCCACGAACCAACCAGAACTTATCAGCATTAACTGCCTTACTAAGAAAACAAAACGGGAATATATCTCCAAATCTGGAATACTTCAATTAGGAAATGGATGTACAGCCAGAACAAAGAGTACTATACTAATAGGAATCGCAATAAATAAAAATAAAGAAGAATATGTATACAACCCAGATTTTTCACTAAATATAACTAATATATCGTCTATAATACAAAATTTTCCAAAAACCATACCCATACCAGGATATGAATTACAAATACAACCAGCCACAAACGAAAAAGAATTTCAAAATGGGAAATCCTTAGAAAAAATCGAAAATCAGCTCCTAAATTTTGAACAACAACCGCACTATAGCAAGAAGAAAAAACACCTTCTAATTGGAGCATCTTTTGGAATATTTCTACTAATGTCATTAATGATAATATGCCAAACAAAAAAATCAATAACTAAAACATGTAAAAAGTTTAAAATAAGACCTAAAACACAACAGAGTAATGATAACAGAGAAGTGCAAAACCTATGCATTGATATCACTCTGAAGGCACAAAGCAGCGACCATCAAAGTACACCAATACCACAGGCACGCAACCCAGTAACCAGTGTACGAATAGCATAAACTAATACTACCACCCCCAACTTTCATCGAGGACGATGAAATATTTTAAGAAGGGAGGAGACACGAGGCCAGCTTGTTTTTTTTTCGAGATTTAATAATCAAAACCATCATTAATTCTAATAGCATTCAGAAAAGGCGTGCATCTAACTACCAAACAGAAGCAAGAACATAAGATCAAGTTAATTTTGCTTGAGTTTGACTGACAAAATGCGTACTTCCATCACTGAAAGGCTCGTCACCGTATCAGTAGAATAAACACTGAAGGACAGGCATAAAGGCCGACAAGGTGTGCTGTAATGCAATCCGAGTACAGTGAAACTCCACCTGAATAACTGACGGAACGCCCACTGCGAGATAACAACACCCGACAAGATGGCCAGTGAGAGGCGGATAGGATAGTCAGAGCCACGATTGTATGCAGTGACGTCATTGGTTCATGATGGCTGCCAACGCAAAAGATGTAACCCGATCGGCGATAAGCAACAGTGAACCGCCCATAATGAAAGATTGCGATTGTAGGTGTATAACACTACACAACACCCGACAACATGGCGTCCAAAGTATTACGGACTCACATATGCAGTTCCACGGATCACCAACACAAGAACAAACCTTTAAGAAGAACGTGCCGCTGCGAAAGCATGTAAGTGTTCTGTCAGCATGATTTTCATATCGTTGTTACGTGAAAGCTCGTAAGCTAGCAACGCTATAAAGAATCATGTTGAAAGGATTACCATTCAATGAAAATAAATGTACCGTTTCGCTAAAGTTTCTTATATTTCTAATTGCTTTTATCTAGGGTTTTGGAATTGTGACAAATGAAAATTTGAGCACAAGTTCATTCGAAATTTGAGTTAAAAGAGAAACAGAAAGATTTGAATTATATCTATGAATATTTAATTTGATTAATAACCATTTACGCGTAAGTCCAGACAATTAAAAACTTTAGAAAAAAGTTTAAACTCTATCTAATTCCAACGTCAAAATGACATTGAAACATATTGAATCTAAATAGTGTAAAGAAAAGGACGGAGAAAGAATACGACAAGAAAAGTGAGGATGGTTTGGTTGTCTCATCCCTTTTCTCCCTCTTTTTCAACAATTTTCGTGACGTAGTCGTCTCCAAAAAACTTATTACTGTACAATTTGGAAACATTCATACTATTTTTAAGGGTGTTGCGAAATTTCGTCATATGAAATGATTCCAATAAAAATTCTTTTTTCTTTAAGTTTATGTTAACAACCAAGGGCATTAGGTTGTAAACTTGGTTTCATTCTGTTAGAATTCAGTCTTAAATATAGGAATTCATATGATTAAAATAAAAGTCGAAATATTCAGAGCTATGACATTCATGCATTCTAGTAAGTTATTTTCAGATCAATTTTCTTTTCTCGAAGGTTGAATTTCGAAAACTTAACCACGAATACCATGGTTTCTGAAGCTTTGTACGATTATAAAGAAAAATTATTATGACACAAAGGAGGCGAAGAGGAAATACAATTGGAGTAAATGCACATGTTGTGGAACGCATCAAGTAACAATTCAAACTTTCTTTTTTTTTTAACTTCAAGGTAAAATTCAACTCAATTTGACGTATCTTGTATTTTAATATTTAATTTAAAAATGGATCATTTAAGGCGTTGAACAAGTCATAACAAAACTATAGAAGTTCCTAAACGATGAGAGGGTGGGGAAAATATG
>JAUMHM010087421.1:0-10369 GCA_032362435.1 Melikaiella ostensackeni | reverse complement strand
CCATCGACCCTATCCCCTTTATTAATCCAGAATCGATAGGGTCTAGGATAGAACAGGCTCCTGAGATTAAACAAATTCCAAGAATACTCTCTGTCTGGGCTCGAACTGTTCAACAGCTTCCAATACAGCTGCAAGAAACGAAGCTACTAGAGGGATATTTGCCTTTGATAAAATCACATGAGGGGATGTATCTTGCCGAGGCAATAGTTTCCGACAAGAATGGTGTTTGCCAAATTTTAGCAGTAAATACAAGAGAAGATGATATTGATATTGACATCCGTCCTCAAGAGCTGTTTCCATTCGCATACGGAGATTTTTCTAATGGAAATAGTTCGAATTATGAATCTGATGAAACAGTAGTGGAAGCTAGAGTCGAAGAAGCACTCAAAATAGTTCAATTGGAGCATCTTAATCCGGAGGAACTGAAATATGTTCAAAAATGGATTAAGAGCGGTAATGACTGTTTTTATGCTATTCACTGACAAGCTACCCTCTATGCATTCAGTGAAATATCGTATTCCAATTATTGATAACACTGTTGATAATATCAAGCAATATTGATGACCTCAAGTACAAGAGGCGCTAATGGATAAGCACGTACTTAAATTACTTGAAAATGATATTATCACGGAGTCAAAGTCATCATACAGGTCTCCTTCTTTAATTGTGCGAAAGAAGCTCGATTCTTCAGGAAAGGTAAAATGGCGAATCGTCACCGACTTCCGCACTTAGAATGAAAGATTGTAGGGGATGCGTATCCCCTACCCAATATAACTGACATTTTAGATCGTCTTGCAGGTGCTTAATATTCTTCAGTTCTGGATTTAGCCCCAACTTATCACCAGATTGAAACTGATCCAGCAGAACAACCGAAAACAGCTTTTTTAGTGGGACGGATATCATTATCAATGCAAACGAATGCCCATGGATATAAAGAATGCCCCTGCCACTTTTCAACGCCTGATGGATCAGGTTCTTTCAGGAATGTAAGGTACCAAATTATATTTTTTATTTAGACATAGGTCATCAGTGGTATATCTTTTTTTTTGTTTAGCCACCCCGAAGGACAAAACCGAAATGGTAAAATATATTTTGAAAAAGCAAACCGATGTTGATACTATAATCACTGGCGGAATGATGGCACTCTACGTTGCTGCTGCTGCCGGAGATTTGGAAATTGTGAATCAACTTTTAGATTTTGGTGCCAAAATTGATTCCTTAAATATTTGAGGATTTGTATCAGTCGCTTTAAATATAAAAGCCAAAAAAGAGGTTGTAAGATTGCTTCTGAATAAGGGAGCCAGTGGTACACATTTCCCAAGCTCATATGAATACATACATGTATGGTTTTGTCCATGAACAGTCTCATATGGATGTGAAATTACGTTTTCACGTTGCAGCCAAATTTAGGGATGGAAAGATTGTAAAGATATTTTTAAAGAGTGGAGTTGAAGTTGATTTGTAGAATAGAATTCATAAAACAGTTCGTCACTTTACTGCTACGTATGGTCACAAAATATTGGTGGAAGAACTTATGAAAGCGGGTGCTCCTATTAATTCAAGGACAACGTTTTCTGAAAATCCACTGCATCTTGCAGCAACTTCAGGAAGAGTAGCGACTGTCAAATATCTTTTGAATTCTGGTCCTAAAATTCTGACTACCGGTAAGGAATATACACCACTACTTTATGCTTTGGACTAAGAAAGACATGATTTTGTTATAAATCCTACCAAAAATCTAATAAGTTTTGCGAGAAAATTATGTACAAATCCAGATCCGGATGATGTTTCTTGAAGAGATGTGTTAAATGGAAAAATACACTTACATTTGAAGCACTAGATGTACTTTTTTCGAGTTTTCGTTTCAGAATGAATAATCAGCGTGGATAGTTAGACAAATTACAAAAAAACGTCCCGATACGCTGAATTTTTGACGAGATTTTTCAATTTCATGCTTTTTGAACGCGCAAATTCAATTTCCGCGCGAGCACCTGTCAGACGGAAGCAGCTTCTCCCACTCTGCCGACATACAATGAGTCAGGTCTTGGTCGTAAGTTAACCGCAATCATAAACAGATATTTCACAACTTACTTCTTTGACAATTTTATTACAATTATTACAAGTATCCATCTACAATATCTACGAGTTTGATTGGGAAAAGTCAATTTTCCTCATAGTTATCATGACATAACAACTTTTTGGGATTTAAAATTATCGACTTTTCATATTAAGGATTATATTTCACAAATATTTTATTGCTTCAAAATAATATTTCATAAAACAATGTTTTCTTATTATACAGTAAAAAGATCAAATTTCAAGAACACGTTTTTCCTCTACTTATTATTTTATATTATTTAAATACACATTTATAAAACTTTTTCAAATTTGAGGTGACATTCTTCTCCACTGCGGTGTTTCATAATTACTGAGATGAAGAATCGATGAGGAGGGCCATTTGAAGTCAGTTGTCTAACGTCCTGGATTATTTTCATCAGCTGAAATTCAATATATTTAATATTTTTGATAGAAAGTGTTTTTTCATTGCATCCATAGCGTTACAGTTTTGGAAAATGAAACATAATATATTTCAGCCTATACTACTACCTGACTCCATGGAATTTTTATATATTTTGACGAAAAGCTGCTTTTTTTTTAATTTTCGTGAGCTCATTCTACAACCATCGTCACAAAAGACAGAAGCGCTGTTTGCCTTTAATGAGAATCTAATGAAAGATTTCTAAAAAAAACTTTTCCTTTGAAAATATAAACTTCGAAGTATCAGACAGTGGAGGGTTGATAAATTTTCTTTCATTCTACAATATTTCAACCTGATATTTTATTTAGTTTTAACATTGAGAAGACGAAAAAAATACATAGAACGCGGTCGGTAATAAGTGTCAAGATTTCGAAGTTTAAATGCTGATCATAAAAATTTAAATAAATTTTGTTTCGTAAATTAAAAAAAAAAATTAAAATTTAATTTACTTACGTACACAAGCAGTTATGCTTTCCAGGTACGTGTCGAAATTATTGGCATTTCCAGAACATCCTCCATATATAAATGGATAGCAGCGTTCATCTTTGTAACCATACTTTTGAAAATGCCCATTGCATTTACCACGAAGACTCGGTTGGTAACAAACTAAAACATATTTGATAATTAATAACAACTTTTGAAAATCTATTTCACTAAAGGTTGCGAAAAAAGTGTTATACTCTGATTTGATAAAGACGAACTCCAGTGAAAGAATACGACAAACAGCATAAATAGACAATTTGCACCATTTAAAACATTCTGTATTGAAAAGGTGTAGATATTCCTTGGTATTTTTAATCGAACAATTTCGATTCGGCAACAATATTGTTGGAAAATAATCTTTGTTTTTATAAAAAAATGCCTGGAAAACACCAAGAAAGTCAGTATTTAAAAAATGTAGATATTTCTTAGAATCAGAAAATGAACAATTTAGAATTGGCAATAAACCATTTTATGGATAATAATCTTTGTTTTTCAAATATGATAACTTTAGAGTCGCAAATGTTTAACTTAAATTTTAATAGTCACGAATGTCTTATTTCTATTCCAAAAAATATTAAAATACCTAAATATACTTTGTTATCTGACTACGCATCCTATGAAGTTGCCTCTCAAATTTTTAATAAAAACTTCAGATTCTTAAAAAAACTTGCAAACCAAATTTCTGGAAAAACTAAAAGCCGAAAATTTGATATGATATGGAAACAAGACTTGGTATTTTCTAATAAACATTCTATTAAAAATAATCTTCTGCCGGATTGGCCAATTTTTAATTTGTAAATGAACAATTTCCACAATTCAATTTTGAATCGGCAACAATATTTTGTGGGAGATAAACTTTATTTTTCAAGTCAAATAACTTCAGATTTGTAAATGCTCACATTAAATTTTAATAGTTACGAGTGTCTTACTCCTATTTAAAAAAATACTAGAAAACCTAGATATATCTTTCTTGTCTTGCTAGGCATCCTACACAGCACTTGCGCTTATGGCGCTCACCAAGTTTAGATGGATGAAAGGGGATTGAATGATTGAATTTTCTCCTTGAAAATTTTCAACTTTTGATACTTTTTCAGAAATGATTCATTTTCACGTGCATTCAATTCTGAATTCTTCAGTTTTGTCAGTTTCTGATTTTGAATTGCACATTTTACATTTACATCAGAGAAGGTATTAGATTTTTTTTAAATTACCCTACCACCCCCCCCCCCCCCCCCGGTTTTGTCAAACGTCTACGTTTTGAGACCCTCTGAACCCGAAAAACAGGTTTTTATATATGTATCTGTATGTATGTCTGTCTGTGAGCACGATGACTTTCGAAAGAATTAATCTATCGGATTGGCCTTTGGTACACACTTTAAGTGTCAAAAACTAAAGGTCAAGTTCGTTAGCCAGCCATTTTGGATGAAAATTGAAAAAATTAGAGCATTTTCAAAATACGAATACAAAGTATGAAAAGTAGAAAATTTATCCAGAAATGTTTTTTCATAAAATGATTCGTTTAATGAATCAGTTTATCAAATATTTTTTTTTTTGCTGATGAGAAAATAGATTGATAGTTTACAGGAATAAAAAAAAATTGTCAAGCCTATTGTTGTCTTTAAATAATATACATAATTGCTTCAACACAACAATAACAATAATAATAATAAATTATCATATTATAGGCCCGGCAAGTGTTTTTTCATTCCCCTAAACTATCAATTTATATTTATATCATACAAAAAAAATTATTTAATAAACCGCATCCTTGAGCTAATTCCTCTTACTGAAAAACACTTCTGCTTATACATTTTCCACTATTCGTCTTGGCTTTATTTGTCGATTTCACAAATTTGATTACCTTTGACATAAATAAATAAAATGCTAATAGTCATGTACTTGGGGAATTTTTTTCGCGGGTAGTGTTTTTGGTGGGATTTTATTTATTCTTTGCGCAATAATAACAAATCTACAAACAGTAATAAATTTTCTTGACAACATTGGAATAAATTTGTAATCTATAGTTAACTTTTTCTTAAAAATTTTGTCTTTAATCTTGGGGTCAACGGATTTCTCCAAGTTTCAATTATTATCAATCGAAATTGTTAATTTTTTAATATAAATTTAAACCCAACTCTGTGGTATGTTCATGGATCACTTTCTCCTGAAAAGCGGCATATGTGCACCTTATTTACTGTATTGATGCAAAGTCTCATCAAAATCGATTAATTGGTTTTGGCTGCAGGTGCGTCCGCATGTTAGATATTCTCAAAAAATGACTAAAAAATGAAAAATAAATAATATAAATCAATTAATTTAAATTTCATTAAAACTAATTTTAGAATATGTGATGACATCATCTTAAAAAAAAGCTTGAGTTCATTTGGTAAAAGCGTGTAAGTTGTACCTTGGTCTGTATTTCAAAAATCACGCTTTCATGGCTTCTTTTCACAACGCATGTGACTGCGAACTTATTTCGTCTTGATTAATATGTAAAATCGTAAAATGATATGTGATTGTCAAAGTTTTATAATGATTGGAATGAAACTACAGCCTGCATTCGACCTTTTGTTAAGCATTTTTTCCGTTGAAAATTTGATTATAGCTTATTTCTTCATTGTCCAATTAATATCTTCCAAATTTTCAGAATTGATGTACTTTAGTAGGTTCGATATACCCATTAAGTTTTGTTAAAATGTCTCATAGATTAATTGAGATATTCCACGGTTAGTGTTCAAAATGATTTATGTGACAGAGAATAATAATTCCTGGTAGCAACTTATTTCTTTTTCGCATTTTGTCCAACGTCCAACGACCCAACGTTATCTCTGTCAAGGATTCAATTTTTACTTGACATTACATTCATTTAAAGTTGAAAAAATAATGTAAAAAAATGCCAAAAATTGATACTAAACTTTTTTTTAGGAATAATTAAAGGCAAGCTCAATTCCCTACTAATTTGAGCTAAAGAAAAAGTTTCATTATGCCTTTTTTTATTTAAAAATTTGTTATTTGAGATTGTTTTATTCTTCGCACAGTTGGGCTGGAAAATATACTTTTTTTTGACAACATAATTCACCATTGAAACAAAAAATATGCATCTAACAAAAAACTAGTTTGGCAAAAATTTTTCAATCTTTTTGAGCTGAACAGTTTTACATGTTGACATTTTTTTTGCGTCTCTCGTAGTTTGGTCTAAAAATTGAATCTTTAATTTTTCAAAAAACTTTTTCGATGGATAAAATCAGAACCGTTGGTCAAAAATGGCTGGTTAACGAAGTCGATCTTTGTTTTTAGTCCTTAAAAAAGTGTGCCAAAACTAATCCAATGTAATTTGTCTTTCGAAAGTTATTGTGCCTACACCAAATTACAGACTACAGACCCGCAGAGAACTTCGTAAAAGTAGTATTTTCTGATTTAGGGGGTCTCAAAACGTTGAAATTTGTTGAAAACCGACGAAGTCAAATTTTAAATGAAACTAATACCTTCTCATTTTGATTATAATGTAAAAATACTATGAAGATTGTTTTAAATAAAAGTATTTTTGTTGAACCTACGTTATCTCTGACGAGACATCAATATATTGTATTAATATACTAGCAACAACAATCGCGCGCGTTTAGTTACTTGTGTTCAAAGACAAAATAATTTTTCATACAAGTTCAAAATGATAAGTAAATTAAACTGCATCACGCAATTGTTTATGTCAATATTTCAGCAAGGCAGCTGAAAATTAAAAAAAATTCTTGGTTATATTCCGTTTCGAACGTTTGAACCTGAAGAATGTTTTATTTTGAAGATTCAAAGCTAAGATACAAATTAAACCATTCAATGCCAAATTTTCATGAATTTTCAATTTATAAAATTGAAAATTAAATGCTAAGACACTTAAAATATATTATTTTATTATTCAGACTAATAATGTTTCCGTTCATTCCTAATTGGATTAAGGTTTCTGATTCTAACAGTTTTTATTTTAGGGTTCTCAAATCTGAACAATATTCGAAAGGAACATGCAAAATTGTAACAATTTCATAGCAGGGTACTCAAAAATAAAATAAATTAGAATTTGAAGTCTCAAAGATAATATGATCGCCAAACTTGGATCATTAAAAATTTTAAGGATTCACCTTTAACATACAAAAATAAAACATTAATATTCATATATGTATTTGGTGAAATTTTTTCACATGCAGTGTTCTTGGTGGGATTCCACAAACTTGAAATTCAAAATTATTCGATTTTTAGGTTTAGGGACATTTAAAATTAAAAAATTTCCAGGTTTACATGCTTGCGAGTGAAATTTTTCAAGATTTAAAGTTTCAAAATAAAAATGGTTCAATTTCCTATGGCTTCAATTAGAAGTAAACGAAAATTTTGATTGTCTCTCAATTGGAAAGTTATCAATTTTTGAGGCATCGAATTCTTCTTAACATAATTTTTTAATTTCCTGCTTTAAACTTGTTGCAATTTTGAAATACTGCTCAACTGTGAAGCCCTTATAATAAAACGCGTGTACGTGCGAATCGTGATTGCTAGTTAGTGAATATTTTTGACCGCTCATACGAAAAGGGCCTTTACATAGTCGGTATGGATGAATTCCTGACATTTTAAGCCCAAGACGAACTTTCTAGGTAGAAAAACGGGTGAGGTTTTTAAATTATTTTCGGTCAAGCAGTTTTTATTAAATCACAAACTCGAAAAGAATTTTCTTCAGAAAATAGAAGATAAATTTTGTCTAAGATTATCTTTTGTCCGAGATAATCTTCATCACTTTTAACAGAAGATTCTGTTTTACCGTTCGCAAACCAGAATAACTTTACCGTACGAACCCAATTGACTAACCAAATCTTAGAAATATCTTTACGTCATTAGAACAAGATGGAACATTGGTAATTATGAAATTAAATACAATTTTCTGTGAAATAAGGAAAAGAGGCGTTCTTCTTCCCACAGAATATTGTATTTGATTTCTTAAGTAAAAATTTGCCATCTTGTCTTAATGACGTAAGAATATTTCTAAGATTTGTGTTACTATCCGGGCCGATTCCATTGTCAAGATCAAATAAGGGATGAGGGAAACAAATAATAAAAACAATTTTACTTGGCAAAAGTATAAGGTGTTTAATCAATGAGCCGGAAAAACGGGTAGTCAAAAAGTCCATTTTTGATTTTTGAGATTTTTGGCGTGTTCCTTTTTGGTGCACACAAGGTTTCATAATAGAATGGACTTTATTTCGATCTTTTGAAATAAGCTGTTTTTTATTCACTGGATTTATAATCTCTTCAGTGGTTCCACGCGTCCACGTTTGGCAAGATTTTCATCGAGCACTATAATCTTTCATCCTTCCACACGTAATTCTATCTTTTCTTGTAGTTTTTGGTATTCTCAGATCCCGACCTCCCTCCCACCTTCTACCGCCCAACAGGTATTCTTCGAGAACGTCAAGTTGTTTCACCTTTGCAGGTATTCAACCAGTGGTTCCGTTTCACCTCTTCCTGACCAGAGTTGGAAATCGGGATCCTTTCACCCTCCGTACTCAGACTCACATGTTACTCTAATGAACAACTCCAGATCACCACTACCGTTGACTATCGACGCAACAACGTTATTCCACTGAAATATAATTAAAAATTCAGAATATAAACTCTCGTAAACGATAAAATTCCTCAGACATGAGTAAGCTCGGAGAATTATTATATAAATGAACTGAATAAAGGGCGACACTGCATACGGGCGTAAGTGCCATCCGAACTAGAATAAGAAATTTATTTTAAAAGACGGTGAGTTTACAAGCAAATTATGTTAAAAATTTATGAGAACAAATTAAAAATGATAAAACAGACTCTTGTACTCCTGATCATCATTTTGTAGATTACACTATCTACGATTTCGAAAATCTGGGAATATGGAAAAGCAACACTTGTAACTAATCTAGTACTAATCTACTGAATACTACTAATCTAACGACGCAGCAAAGAGATTATTTCAAAGAGATTTTTGGGAAATAGTTTCTTCTTTTCATAATTATAATAGCAATAAATGCAATAAATTTTTTATTTGAAAACAAAAAAGTTGACAGTAACTCAGTTCTTCTCAATCGGATCCTAGGAATCGATTTTTGATACTTTTTGTCTCCAAACTCGTTGCTTATTTCCGCTTGCTCTTTTCAATTTTTTGTAGATCCAAATGAGGACTACAAATAGTATTTTGATTTTTCTTTTTTTTTAACATATGCTGTACTTAACCGCTTTTTTGTATCTCATGTCCGATGTTTTTAGAGGCCCGTCACCTATTTCATAACGGTTTTCTCGGAAGTGTTTGCTCCTAGCAGGATGTTTTTTCGCGATTATACAGGGTGTTTTTTTATCTTGAGGCATCAAAATATCTCAAGGAATATGCATCCCACGAAAAAAATGTTCGCAACAAAAACTTGTTATTTTCGAGGAGGAAAAGCGACGACGAAAAAATTTACCTCAAATCCCACCCCTGAGGGCGGCGGGTGAGGGGACTTTGAATTTTCAAATGGGAACCTATATTTTTTTATCGCTCGCAAGTGATTTCTTGTTTTTTTTTCAAATAAAAAGCGTTAAGATAGACAGTTTTTTGTGCTTCCTGTAAAATTCGAGTTTTGGAACTTACACCCGTATGCAGTGTCGCCCTTCGAATATCATCTTTTCAAATCCATTTAACCTTCACTCTTCATAATGAGGAAATAACCACAATCAATTTACATCGTTCCTTATAATCGAAACGACAATCCAAAAATATTTAACTCTAAATGCCATCTGACATTATATTAATCTTTCAGACTTCATATGATCACAATCAGTGATGGGCGCTGCTCGGTATTTCACAATCATGATCAAATCCTGACCGGTCATTACGGTAAATGTTGGTAAAACGCGGTCAGATGCAAATATCTCCACCAGGAAAGATTTTTTTGTAGAGAAAAGTGGTTCAGTTGTAAGGACATATACTATGCTAAACTTGTACCAAAAGTTCTTCGTTTCTAAGTGTTCCAGTTATTCCCAGAATAATAAAAATGCCAGAAAGCTGAGCATAGCAGACGACACTTTTGACAGTTTCGCACGAGTTTCGAGGGGAATTTAAAACTGACACCTTATAAATTGACAAATTACATTGAAAATCTGTCACACTCAATAAGCAATATTTTTAAAATAATGGTAATATGTTAAGTTATTTTCAATAAAAGTTCCATTAATTTTATTCCTAAACACTAACGTGAGTACTTTGTATCTTGTAGGTTATGATCGGAAATAAAAAAACTGTTTTTTTTTCTTTAACTTGTAATATAATGTATATACAAATTTATTTAATAATTT
>JAUMHM010087420.1:0-10369 GCA_032362435.1 Melikaiella ostensackeni | reverse complement strand
CGCAATGCCAAACGGCCCCGGATTAAGCTGGCGCTCAATTTTTCCCTTTATATAAATTAAAGATGCTATCGAATGATACCAAATTCAATCTATTTCTCTATGGAGGAGATGGGGTATTAAAATTAACACACAAGAAAAATTTAGCCTCGCGCAACGGCTTCAAGTCAGAGTGGCGCATGGGTCAAATCTCATTAGGCTTGAGGTTTCCTACAATATTAACTAACTTTCATCTTATTGCTTTGTAAGGGACCGAAGGTTATAAAAAATGTATTGTATTGTATTGTTATAAAATGTATTGTGCAACAACGACCCCGATTCAGCCTTTCATAATAGTGGCGCTGTATTACACAGTAGTTGACAGTAGGATCCCTCGTGAAAAGAAAGACTGAAAAAAGACTACAATAAGCAGGTATAGACGTTGGTTTCAGAGCGGTCTCAAACAGTCATATTCTGGTCCCCAGAAGACCACGTTTTATTTGCCCCTTGTCCCACCCAGAGAGTCTGTAGATACAGAGCTATGTCAGACAGAGAGAGTAATATCTATTTCAATACCGAAAAAGTAAGCCAGGTACAGGCTGAGAGGTGCATACCAGAAAAAGTTCAAACCCTGCCTGCAAGCGATTTTGAATTCATCTTTTTTCGGTCTTTATTTTCACAAGGGGTACACATCGTTTCGGGAGATAATTATTTTATTGCTTATTAGGGACCAAAATTGCAGCGGGCTCCCGGACTATCATTTATCACTTGGTTACTGCATTGCGTGCAGGACCATGTGAATCGTGTTAACTGAGAAACATCACAGATCCATACATGTTTGACATTGCTTGTTTTAGAATTGTTAACATTTAATATAGTTAATTTATAATCATACATATTGATAGAACGACCTTAATTAATTATTTTGTATCGGTCAGTGTTCCTTTCGTTAACTTATTGGCATTAATGGATTCGTTGTCTACCCATGGTAACTTACTTCTCGTTAGCTCGTGTTTTCTACTTTATCGTCAGTAGGATCATTACCATGAGTGGACACAAGGTTGCGGGAATGCGGTTAGCGCGCCTGATTATGAATGAGCAATTATCACTTGTTTGTCTCAAAGTAGGTTGGGTGGCCTCTTGTTAGGCATAGTAACAAACAGTTTTAAAGTTGCGAATGTAACAATACTAGCACTTCAATAAAACAGAATATAACAGACATGTGGATGATGAATTGAGAAAACATTAAATAAATTCCGAAAATGATTACAATTGACATTTCACTTCGAAGACAAATTATTTAGTAGCAGTGGCCCACCAGAATGCCGCACTAGCTGTCACCATTCTCTCAGACTTACGCCCGTTTGGCACCGACAAAATAGAAAAAACGCCATTAGTCACTTCAAGGCAAAATTACGACCAAGCTTTATAAATAATCATTGGATGACAGAACTAATCCACAGTATGCCCATGATTTCAAATATCTTAATTATTTATGAATTAATCTTAATCACACAATATTTAGGTTTTTTTTCGAAAGCAATCAATTATAAATCAACTAGACGCGATTTTTTCAAGTCGAAACGGACTTTCCAAAATATCTTTCGTGTATGACGTTAGAGGTCGAGAAAGGTCGAGGCTATTGTGGCAAGTTTCATCTGCCAGAGTAAGTCAGAACACATCGCCAGAAATCACACATTCTCCCCTTAAAATTCATCAGCAAAATTAATGACCACATCAAACCCACAATCCCGTAAGCGGGAAAATGTAAATAGGAATGTAAATAATGTAAAAATAATGTAATGTAAATAGGAAAATGTAACAAAAGAGAAAACAATGAATATATCTCTAAATCACGTAGACACATCTCGCCAAAATTAGTCAATTCAAATTACGCCCAAGGGGTAGTAGATCTGACAAGCACAATGTTTATCAATCAGGTAGAAGTACATTGTTAAAAATGTTTGTAATTTTACCACACTTTTACCATACTTTTCTATAGTGAATTTACATTCCTGGGATAGTAATCTTAAATTACAATACATGTGTCGTAAAATCCTCAGTAACAATTCTTAGAATTTAATTTACAAATTTTATAATTCATGGATCAAGTAATTTTCATAATTGAACTACAAAATATATTTTTCTTTTCTGATAGATCCAACTGAATTCATTATTAGTAATACTGTAATCACTTAATTGAAAGAAATGCAAAACTAACCTAGAAGTTATTTTTTGTATCTGGAATTTTCACCTTTAGCTTGCTTTTTTGAGAAAAGTTTCACCTGCACGTCATATTTCAATTCTGATTGATACATTTTAGCAAAACGTTTTACATTCGGATCTTTTTATTTCAAATAAGTTATAAAGATTGAACAACATCACAAGAAACTTTAATTTCCTCATAATTCAGAGTACTAAACATGTATCGTAAATTTACTATACGCATATGCATATTGCTTCCATTACATTTATAGTAAAATCGCTATAGAAATTTCTAACAGTGTATTTTTGCGAATCTCCAATTGAATTATAACGTGGAATATTCCACAGAGAATTTAAAAGAGCTTACTATGAAGCTGGTCGAATACAGAATGACACAAGTTTGTTCGTCTCAAGCTTCGAGACGTGAATCTTCTACAACGTCCTCACTGCCGGGTAACACCTTCTCATAATAAATCGCCACTTCACCTCTCGCTGAGTAACAGAGCATTTTTAGACATTGGCGGGCTTAACCACAGCCCGCACCAATAGACGGCACCACTGGTACAGAATGAGTTGCCAAGTGACACACCGACGTGGTCCGGTGTGAGCATGTTAATCAGCTGTTTGGTGTTATGATCCGCCTAGTGGTTAATAATGATTGGCAATTCGATGTATTACCAATCTTTGATGTGTGTGTGATTCCCTCCACCAATGGATATAAGTGACAACTGAGCGCCACCACAAGGTTATGAAAGTTAGTTTCACAACTTCTTATTCGACCTGAGTGTGACGTGTTGTGATTTGACAGGGCCAACTGGGCTTGGAATTGTTTGATGAGAAAGCAAATTCGAAGCTCCTGTCGAATGACAAAGGATATGAATAGATGTCTCATCACCCTTCCCGCACAGGCGATAGAGAGAGCTGTCTGAGAGCCCTATCTTTTGTCTGTGATAGTCGAGGTTTCCATGCCACACAAACACTTCTGTACTATAAAGACCTTGACTTCGCTTCTTCCGAGTTTGCATATTTCCGCAAGTCGTTTAAAGTTTAAATTAATACCCATGCGTGTTTTAGCCTGTCTGCAGCAAATGGCCTTATTTCACTCCTTCTAATGTTCCTCGGTCAATCAACTGTTGAGCTGCTACTGGAAATGCCTACGACTGATTCGGGACCAGTCAAGTTTTCTTCTACTGCTAGTTTTTCTAGTCTCTCCGAGATCTCATTGCCTTTAATGCCATGTAGTCGTTGTTTCATTCAGGGCCATTATAGCAACCCTGCTTTCTGAGCAAATGCGAGTATTTCTTCTATTACCATACTCCCGTGCCTTATAGGCCCACTGGAGCATGACCATGATCTCAGTTTGTAGGGCTATGGCGTAGTTCCCCATCGGAATTGTGGAGCCTATTCCACTCCTCCTGCAAAGACACCGGCTCCTGTCTTCTTCTTATTCTTGGAGCCATCTGTGAATCAGTTATCCTCATCACTAGGCAGTTATGCTTTGAAGTTAACCCATTTCCCTCCCGTGGATAGGCTCAATCGATACTTGTTGTCGGAGAAGTAGCAAACAGGCGTTTTGTCCCTGACCATGCTCAAGTTTGGCCGACAAGCGATATCGGTTGGGATCCGCAATTCTGTCGAAATCCTTCCGCCGTTTTTCGTATCCATTCTCCAGACTGCCTTCTGAACCATGTCCTTGATGATAAGATGGAGGGGCTCTAGCCTTGTTAGTACAACCGATGCCACCGTGGGTGTCGACTTCGAGGCACCAGCGACGCCTCTTGGAATCAGTCCTCTGATTCTTTCCAGTCGTGATTTCACAGTTGACGGTTCGACCCTGATCTACCAATCCACCGCCGCCTGGGTCGCATGATCGATATAAAGATTCACATCAGTGTATCTGGTTTTAGGCCACAGTTTTTCCCTGTGACTCTCCTACACATCCAAAGGGTCGCTGTGAACTTTTTACACTTGTTTTCCAGGTGCTCGTTCCATAACAGCATAATATCCAGGATGACTCCTAGGTATTTAGCTCGTTCAATGATTCTCAGTTGTTGCCCTTTCAGTTTCAGTGTACTCGTGGTCCCCCACTTGTACCGTCTGATAAAAACAATCACGTCCGTATTACTTGGATTGACCGATAATCCGGTATACTTCCACCGGGCATTCACTATCCTCAGTGCTTGCTGCATTACCCCGAACAGCGTATCTAGATGCTGGCCGCGCGCGATGACCGGTATGTCGTCCGCGTAGCCTATAGCATGGTAGCCCTGTCTCGCGAGTAGATGAAGCGCAACATGTGGCAGGTCCAGTTTACGACAGCAGTTGACACACCATGTGCAATCAAGGCCACCCTGATCACCTCTCTAGAGGTGTAATTAAAGGTTCCTTTGATGCCCATAAGGTTTACAGTCGCGAAGCCTTCCTGCTTCAGTTGTCCTTCGAATAGGTTTACTGCTCCGCTTAGGGCCGTTTTGGTAAAGCGACCAGCCCAGTGGGCGTGTTGTACCTTTTTATCATACTATAGTATCACTATTATTCTTAGATGCTTCTCTTATTTTAAAAAAATGTTGAAAAAGTTTCTTACACAAATTTTTCTGTTTGTAATTTGAAATTCGTAAGTAGACGTTAATGTGTTGAGGTAAGATAACTTTTTCATAAACCCCAAATTTATGCACTAGAACATAAAAAAGCTGGAGATTCTTCTATGAAAACGCATTCAGTATTCATTTCAGAATTACTCTCCTAGAAGGACTTTAGCATAACGTGACAAAACCTTTTTATCAAAATTTTGTTTGGAAGCAAACCACTCATTGACTCTAATATTTCAGATTCTCTGACAGAAGTTTCGTGTCACGTGATTCGAATTTGAATGAGTGTTCTCGCGGGTCAAATTGTTAACTTTTTTTGTTTCAAGCAACGCAGCGGAAAAAAATTGATGAAGTACTCTTAATTTATATAACATTGACTATTCAGAAATTATTATATCTAATATGGCAAAACAACTCTAGTTGGTACTATCTAATTTTTAAATGAGGCATTGAAATTGCTTTTATTTGTAATTTCACAATAAAAAAAGGTGAAATGTCACGTTTTCTCTTATCAGTGATAAAGAATTTACTAATAAAACATATTCTTTAGTTGAAAGTAAAGAAGAGTTATACACAGCGTTAATGTAGAGTCTTACTCCAAGGCTGGAGGTTACGTAAATCTCCATTTCTCATATTTTCTCATCTCGCCGTCAATATTCAAGCGTAGCTGACTGTATTTGATTATTAAAATTTTATGCTGCATGGATTTCATGAAAAAATAGTTTGAAATTTCCAAATAAAAAAATCAACGCTTTTGTTTGCAGGCGATTTTCAAAATAAAATTTTCTATAAAGATTTTAAATCTAACTTCAATCAGCAGAAATAATAATTATATATCAATCAATATCATCAATAATTACAATTAGTCTCTTTTCCAAGAGAAATATTTCCAATTGTGTACGTTGACACGGGACTGTTACTCTGGTTTTCAAGTAAATCACGAAAATTGTGCAGGATGACATGACATATTGAATTATTGTATCGTAACATGAAGTTAAATTACACAAACTCCATCATAAATTTTTGTTCCAACCTGTTAATTTTCTGCAATAAAATTCGCTCAGTTCGACATACACTTCACATAGAATATATTTCTAAAGACAATTCGAATCTGCGTTAATTTCGATTCTTTCATATTCGAAAATTTTACTTTACTGAATTTAATTTACTCCTGCGAAAGCATAACTCGCACGCAAAAACAACTTTATAAAATACAGTCTAATGTCTTAAAGATGAGGTTTATTAAAGTTACGGGGGCGCGGTGCGCTTCTTCACGATAGAATCGCTACTGATGATGCCAATGCAGGACTTTCAGTGAAATCAAGAAACCAAATTGAAAATAGCGCCTACTTAGTATCATATACCTATACTGTGCATCCATAGATGCCTTAGAACTCTATTGCGCGTTCATACATGCCCTGAAACTCTACTGCGCCTCCATATATGCCCTAGAGCTCTACTGCGCACATATTGGCTCCGCATAACTTTACTGCGCCTCCATAGTTTCTGTATGACTCAACTGCACGAGCATAAGTTATGTGGAATTTTAATGCGCATCCACAGATTCTACAGAACCCTAATGACGAATATAAGTTCCGTAGTACTGCGTTGCACATTCATGAAAGTCATAAAAACCTACTGCGCTTTCACAAGTACTCTAGAATTCTACTGCGCATTCATACATGCCTCAGAACTCTACTGTACATATGTAGGTTGCATAAAATTCTATTGCGCATCCCTATGTTCCGTAGAACTCTCATGCGCATCCGTAGGTACTGTTCCATAGAACTTCACTGCGCAACCATTATGAGAAATTAATGATTGATGATTTCATAATTTTGTAATCATCCTAATGATCTTTGATTTAATTCGCAATATAATCTAATAAATAAAACGAATATAATCCTATCAGTGCGATTGATATATTGCATATACTCATACAATTCAATAGATTTTTGGTGTAATAAACTTGCTTGGTTTGTTTTGAATTAATCTGAGCACTGAGACAATGTTACACCGCTTCGAAATTTCGAGTGCAGGTTTCGGGTCCGGTTTCGAAACTGGACCGAATGGCCCGCTTGATACGATTGTGAACCGTTTCTGGATCCGACTGGAAGACCTGTTCCGGTTCAAGATACGTACCTGTATTCTGCACCCGAAACGCCAGTAGAGCGTTTCGGAACAGTGGGTCCAGTTACGGATCCAGTCACGAACCCGGAACGAAATGCTTAATCGTTTCCAGAAAACAAAATGTTCGCACTGTGCGCGCATATTGGATGCACGCGTGCGGATTTTTCCGCACGACGTGCGCTCAGGTGAGCATACATGTGTGTCCGCATATGTGTGACATACTCGTATGGGTCGCACGTCGTGTGAGGTGCATGCGTGATGACACAATGCGACCACGCAATGCGAGTATGTTTATTATAAATATTTCGTTTATAAATATGGAGAAGAATTAGGAATTCGTTGATTTCAATGTAAAAATAAACATTTTCCTGCCTTATTTGAAACCTGATTTTTCTACCAAGCTTCAAGCCGTAAGGGAGTAATGGAATTTCTTGAAATTCAATTCCCTTCAGTTCCTGCAACGATCACTTATCATATCGCGCTCCGTGATCACGCGACGTTGCGCGACGATTTTTCAAACTCGACACTGTTTCCATGTTTATCAATGTAATTGCGTAAAACTTTAAAGAAAACTTCCTCAAACCATAAGGAACAATCGCCTCACTGGAAGTTTGCTGAGTCATGAAATTTCCTCGACTCTTTTTTCATGGGAACGTCGCCGTGCACGAGTTTCGGAAGCCCTGAATTTCTTATTATATATCTTTTAATGAATAATTATCTTTATTGTTTTCTACGACTTGATGGCTCCGCTAGAGTCAACCAAATGAAATGGTCGCGGTTTTTAATCATTTCGTAGTAAATTTAGCGAGTTATCGCGAGTTATATATTAAAAAAAATTGATTTTCGATCTGTGCGAAAATGACGGTTTTCAATTTTTATTATTCATAATATTTGTCGGATAAAAAAATTTGAATGAAAAAAAGATGCATCTTGTTGCATAGAACAACGACATATTTTTTATTTTGGATTTCTAAGCATTTCGAGCTTGGATTGATTTTTGGGAAAGTATTGTCCAGTTCGAGCGTGGGATCACCTTATTGCATTTTTTATTCGATTATTGCATGAAAAATATAATCTTTTCCGAAAAAACGGCCAAGTCCGCAAATCTTGTTATGCTTGAGATTGTGTATGCAAAAAACTGGACAAAATGGCTTCTTCGTTTGGACTCAATTTCACATTAGGATTTCCCCATGATTTCGAAGGCCCTTAACCTGCGACACTCGTGATTTAGTTCTGGAATATTCTCTAAATGAGACTTAAAAAATATTTCAAAAGCATTCAAGCTCTGCGCTGCTTTGAGGCGAATTCGAATCGAATAAATGTAGCATATTTTGTCATCTTAAGGGAATTTTATAATATCTAATACGATTTAGATAACATAATAAATATTCAGTTTAATGAAGTATTGTGATTGCACTTTTAATGGATTATTGTGTAGTTTAGTGAATATTAGTTAACATTTAATGTGAAATAAAACCATTGGATCTTAGACATCGTCAGTCAGTCAGCAGCGAACCACCAGAGAAGGACTCAACCAATCATCGTTGGGTCCATGATCTAAAAATACATGGTCTAGCCACGCGCAACTGAAAAAGTGAACCAATAGGAAGCTTCGGACGAACGGCCACCATATTGGACAAGAAATAGCTCCTGATTTAATTTGAGAATAATGAAGTAAACGCTATGAGCGAATATTTGAAGTAAAATATAAACTCAAAATAAAATAAAGTTGAGTGTAGTAAATTGTAAAAGTTGTAAATCAGTAAAACATTTGTTCTTTGGGCCATACATAATTGAAAATATTGTTGAAAATATTTTTGTAATATTTCTAATCTATAGATTTTTAACAGGAAGGATCCCTTTTACGTTTCAAAGAATACAATGAAATAAATACAAAATATCAATATCATAGCCTGTATTATAGCAATATAAGATTTCAATATCCGTACACATATGTACGTATATGATCAAAAATATAACCTCTGAGTGCACACAAAACGACATGATTTTAGTTTTTAAATATAAAATTATAAATATTGAACACAAATTTATACAGCATATAATTTGTTATAATATAAATGTTGAAAAAAGTGGGAGGAAATGATCCTCGTTTACATTCAAAGGTATAAATAAATGAATGAACATATAGAGAGTGTACACGCAGGTGTGATACGAATTTCATGAAGAATATTTCAAGTATTTGAGGAAATTTGCGTTACAAATTTTGCCAAAACTATCTTTGGAATTTTTACTTTCAATCGACCCCTTTTTTCAAATTTAAATTTTCAAAGCATATTTTAGATGTAATTTTCACGTTATAGCAAAAAAAGTTCATGACTAATTTGTTTTTCATTCTAATTTTTTCTTATTGCACTAGCCCGGTATATATGAACGTGTGATCATGTTTTATACAAATTTCTATGAAACGAATGGGCATTTTGAAAAAGCTTCACATTATAACTGCCATTTCTCAAGGTAACATTTCACAATAAATATATAGTGAACACATATACGCACAACCGAAGAAAACTATAAAGTTTACGCAATCTCTTAACAATAGTTATTAAGTTCGAAGGATTCCAAATCTGGTTTCAAAATACTTGTTTCGGAACTATTCAACTTGTCAACTTGGATTATATTCTAATGGGAGAAGTTTATATTTGCATGAATTTTGAACTAGTGTTGCCTTTAATTTTAAATTTTGTTAATTCAAAGATTTAAAAATTACTATACCATGTGTAATATTAAGACTAGTAAGTTACTAAGTGAAGATTCAGCTGAAGCGCCCCCTATCATGGGAAAAGGAAAGGCGCCTTCTTTACCTTGGTACGGGCACACCTACTCACGTTGATATATCTTTGTCAGGATAAGGCGGGTTTGCAAGGACCGTGAGTACAACTCCCGCGAAACTCAACACGCGCATCTTCCTTCACCAGACTTCTGCCCTCTCTGCGCGGCCTCCCACGCTCCTCTCACGCAGTCGTCGCGATAAAAGTGCTCGCTTCAGCCAGAATCGTCAGTGTCTTCAGGCAGTGTCTCTAGGATGTGAGATTTTTTGGCCCCCACCACTTTTCCATCTGGGAGCAATCCATGCAAATGTAGCGTGTCGGTTCTGTTACACGTTGCGTAGACCAGCCTCGTGCAAAGCCGAAAATGCATGAGGCTGGTTCCACAATGTTTCGTAAGATTTGTACGCCTCGTCGACGCGCGTACGTTCTGACGTGACCAACGCGGTGTTACCAACTGTCGCATCTTCGTTGATTCACATTCCAGCGTTGCGGCGTTTCAGCGCTCATCTGTCATTCCAGTCATTACTAACGTATGTTCTATAGAGGTTATGTGGGTTCTATGTTGACTGCTTTTCTGATTTGTAACTTTTTGAAAATTTCATTGTCCCTAATAGCACGGAACGTTCCAGGAACTAGCCGCTGGGACTTTCGGAACGTTCCACTGGAACGTTCCAGGCACGT
>JAUMHM010087419.1:0-10369 GCA_032362435.1 Melikaiella ostensackeni | reverse complement strand
GTACGCTTGTCCTAACTAGATGAGAGGTTCTGAGAAATAAAAGGAAGATTTAATATGTATATTGTTGTTTTATTGAAAATATTTACAATTATTTAATCTCTTTGAATTGAAATATGTGCAATAACTGTAATTACTTTTGTACATTTTCTATACTATAGGAAGTTTTGTGATTAATAAATTTATATTAAAGGACATGAAAATCTTCGCACTCATCACTTATAATCAAAAGACTTATAATCAAACTTCAAAACGGCAAGCTTTTCTTAAATTCAGAGTACTATTCATACGGCAATTTGAGTTTGGATATAACGCGTAATCAGTTTGAACTATTGTACGAGATGTATACAAACTTTCACTCAACCTACGTTGGTAATGAGTCTGAACCGATGTTGCGACAAAATCAATTTGAAAGAGCACGTTCTACTGATTGTTCTAGATTGTTCGAAGCATAATGAGTTTCTGAAACAGGCTTCAATGGACGTTCGTTTGTAATTTGAATCTGCAGACAATTTCCCCGCTGGAACTGCAGCCCACTGTCCAATTATATATGATTGTATTATTCAGTGCCAAATCATTAGTGGTGGGGTGAAGAAGTTAATTTAAGATATTTGTGTGGTGGTGGGTAATTATAGTGGTGGGATAATGGCTTAAAAGCATAAACATTCCATCCCAGAGTTTAGTTTTCATCGAGATGGACTTCGTTTTAGACATGCAAAGCTTCAAGAAGCCCATCAACCAGTTCGTCTTCAAGGAGTTGGCTATGATTCCTTTCCAGGAAGACGCTCAACCTGTGTTCTACCTCTTTGAACCACCCTGCTCCTGGGACTCGCTGCCTGCTAAATACAAGAGTGGAATTCTGGAATTTTGCACTCTTGGAAATACTTAGATAAATCAGTTATTTATTCTAGTAACTTCAAATTATTTATAAACTTCAAATTTGTAAATTTACTTCAATGCAAAAAGTTAAAATACTTTATTTTTTATAATAAAACAACTTAATTATCACATTTGTAATTACTAGCCGATGGCTGGAGCGGTATTGCCATACGTGTGGAACTGATTTTCTATGTGACGTGCGCTCTCACATTTATGCACTTCAGCGTCGAATCATCCGGAAACATCGTTACAAGTTATTTTACGATTTAATAAAAAACACGACTATAAATAACACAAAACACTTGTCGGGCAGTCGAAAAGTGAAAATTCTGATTTTTCATAATTGATGTAAGCATTTTATTATGTTCATACCAGTCTATTATAAAATAACGCAAAATAATGTAAGTTTTTATTAAATAAATTACATAAAGCTAACTTTAGTGTAATATTAACGATTCACTTCAAAGAAAGTATACACTGGCAAAATGGACTATACCTGGTAGTAAACAGTATGTTACCAGATAATCTTGGACTATTAACTATAGGACAGTGACCTAGATCATAAGAACTACAATCGCTAGATTTTGAGAAAGATATATTACTGGATAATATCTTGGTTTATAAAATTTTATAATCTGGAATAATTGAATCTATAATCCAAGATTTTCAAATCTAATATCTAATAATATAAAAACGCATTAGTTACCTAGACAAAATTTTGAGAGACTAATCTATGCATAGAAATGGAAAAAATTTCAATGTTTTAAACATAATAAATACGGGAGTGGCTTTCCCAATATTAAAAAAACGAAAGTGAAGGAGGTTAGGTTTCTATACAAATACATTACCATTTATTACTTTTTACGATGTAAGTGGATGCAAAGTAAGACACCATATATATCAAAGACGCCACGACCATCTGAGATTCATCGGACGCCTGAATGTTTTAAAATCTGAGATGTTACAATTTAATTTCTGAAGATTATAAGAATTCAACATTTAGAGTATTTAGTTGTAATATGACATTACTTTCACATGATTCGACAAGATCGAGATAAAAATTACTTCCATGCTTCAAGATACAACAAAAATCAATTTTTTTTATCAATTTCTTTATAAAAATTGAGGAAGTGAAGGGAATTCATCCACGATATGAAAATATGTTCAGCGAATGTTATTTCGCTTATTTTATACCTTTTCAAGAAAATATCAATGAATGAGGCAATGCAGATAGCATAAATATAGAAATGTATGGATTACTGGCATTTTGTAACTTGAATAAGAAAGTAAAAAAAAATTTCAAGATCAGACTCTACAAAGTTTCGTAGAATTTAATTAGCTTTGAAAGAAATAGTGAAATCAGCCAAGAAATGTAGATGCTCTAGAACTTTTTGAACCCCAATTGCCAAGTTTGCTGCACCGTACGGTCGACTGCAAATTTTTTATTTTATCATCATATAGTCGACTTCAGAAAGTAATAACAGGCGAAAGCTAGTCTTCTGAAATCGTTTGAGATTTGTTCAAGAATAATTTTCTTCATAATGAAATCACCTTGGGAAAATTAGTGACTCGCGAGAAAATGCACTTTTTAGAGGCTCGCAACTTTTTCCTGGGACCTCCAAAAAATCTGAGGCTTTGTACAAAATAAAGTTCCAGTATGATTTACGCACTGTTAAAATTGCACGAAAATGCTTTCCTCATAAGTTCAAATCTTAAAGATGATTGTTTTTAAAACTAAGCAAAGCATCTTCGTAAAATTTTAACAGTGTATCAACCATACTGGAACTTGATTTTGTACAAAGCCTCGGGTTTTTTGGAGGTTCTAAGGAAAAGTTGCGACCTCTAGATGTTAATAAATATATATAAGTGGATAATATCTTGGGTTATAAAATTTTACAATCTAGGATATTAATATCTATAATCTCAGATTTTAAAATCTAAAATCCATATTATAATCCGGATCCATCAGATGATCTCTTGAAAAGCATATGATAACTTGTGCAAAAGTATTGATAAAACGCATTAGTGATACCAGGCTGAATTTTGAATGACAAATCTGTGAATGAAAATGGGGAAAAAATCCAATTTTTTAAACCTAATGAGTACGATAGTGACTAAGCTACCGATACGAATTCACTGGAAATTCTCTAAATATTCTCAGACTCAGTCACGTTTCTGAGATTTTCTCTACAAGTTCACAGGTGGCACTTTTTAAAGATCTAAGTAGCCCTCATAAATTTTCTGAAGGCTCATGAACTTGTTTTCGTAAATATAATCGAAATTTTCATGAATAGCAAGGAATTACAGAGGTTGCCTTGAAACAGGAGGAATCCAGGTAGAAAGAATTCTTTCGCAGTAAATTTGCAGTGTTAAAAGGGATTAGTTTTGTGATAGTGAGACCTTAAATATTTTAAGTGCCTGTCGTACTTTGGTATTCTCAAGGTTCAACTGTCATTAATTAGGTCGCAAAAAGGACCCAAATATCTCAAGCTATTTGTAAAGTCGAAAGTATTCAAATCAAGTCTGCAAACAGCCTGAAACGGGCCTGACGTTTTCCATCTACACCGATTCTGCGATCGCAGTCGGTAAAACAGTACCGGCAATTTACCAACAGTCGATTATGACTCATGTCCGTGATAAATTATAACTCGGGGGTAGCTACGAAATTCCATCTGCCAACGAGAGTTGGCACCACTGTGCCGATGATGAGTGACCGACAACCGTTTTACCGGCAGTCGGTAAGGTAGGTAATTGACATGCAATCTTGACTCGGTTGATAGGTATGACCCCTGTTTTACCGACCAAGCCACCACCAACCCCACCTCTTCACTCAACTCCCCAAGGAACTTGAATGTTCTGGAAATAGAACCTTCTAGAAAACTAACCTTCTGGAAACATTGAGAATGAGATCTCTGAAGATTTTTTTACATTGAAGTTTCTAGAAGTCTTGCATTATGAAGAGCTATTACATTTAAAATTGTCTTTGTCATCAAACTTTCTGGAAGCATGGGTACAGAACGTGATCTCTAAATCGAAGTTTCAAGAATGCTCGAGACATCCAAGGCGCTATTTTTTCCGAGATTTTCTGCTTTGAAGTTCCTCGTAGCATTGCTTTTAAGTTTTCTGTTAAAAGAATCCATCGATGCTTCCGGATGATTCGACGCTGAAGTGCCTAAATGTGAGAGCGCACGCCACATAGAAAATCAGTCCCACACGTATGGCAATACCGCTTCGGCTACCGAAATTCTTAGAAATCCAGCCTTCTAGAAACTTTAATTTCTGTTAACTTTAATTTTTGATTTATTCAAAACCTAACCTATCATTCCAAAGTATGGTTTATATCTATGCTAAGTTCCCGACAGTCGATAATGCTTCGTGTCCATGCCAAATTATAACTTGTCGATACCATCAGTAGATGACGGAAAATTCAACTTTTACCTAACTAATACTCGAAGTGATTGAAATTTCGGTAAGGCTGGAACGAATTGATGATTCGCTCAACGAGTTGGATCCCTGCAAGACAGACCTAGTTGGAGGGTTCCAGAATGTTAGGAGTCTGTGTTGGTAATCGAAAATTCCAGAAGCATATCTGAGTTAGAGGACTCTCATTTTTGTTTTATTCAAAATCCTAACCTAACATTACAAAGAATGGTTTATATCTGTGCTAAGTTCCCGACAGTCGATAATGGTTCGTGTCCATGCTAAATTATAACTTGTCGATACAAGCAGTAGATGACGGGAAATTCAACTTATACTTAAATAATACTGAAAGTGATCGAAATTTCGATAAACCTAGAACGAATTCATGGTTCGCTCAACTAGTTGGATCCCCGCAAGACCGACCTAGTTGTAAGGTTCCAGAATGTTAGGAGTGCCTGTTTGTGATCAAAATTTCTAGAAAAATATGTGAACTAGAGGAATCTCGAAGCTTCTAGAGACTTCGATCTAATATTTCAGGCACATATACCTTATTTTAGAGTTCAGATTCCCTTGTCCCTGTTTTTAATTTCTTCATTCGATCTACTTTTTTTTCGTGAATATTAGTTTACTAAAATTTAAGCCACATGAATTGAACCTATACGAAGATATGCCTAACTATCTAGTGTTAAAAGAAACGAGATTGCGCAAAATTTGAAGAATGCAACCCAACGATGAGCGGCCAGCCCAGAAACTTTATTTCAACCCAACTATCTTTGAATAAAGTCCAACGTTGAAAATGCATCCCCACGACGTCTGTGATTGTCCACCGCTGACAGTAAGCGATATTCGGATTTTGAATTCAAGCCAAAATTTCATCGTCATTGACTCTGCTTCCAGAGTGATGCCTAATAGTCGGCTGATCCTAAGGAGAAATAAACCAGGTCGTGAGAGCTAGGGCATTCCGAACTGTATGTCACCAGATGTCCATTCTAGACCATGGTATTCGCACGTCAACCATAAATTTTCACTCTTGCATTTAGCAGGTAGCGAGTCCCAGTAGTAGGGTGGGCCAAAGAGGTAGACCACAGATTGAGTGTCTTCCTGGAAAGGAACTA
The DNA here is from genome assembly GCA_032362435.1 of Melikaiella ostensackeni. Classification (NCBI taxonomy): domain Eukaryota; kingdom Metazoa; phylum Arthropoda; class Insecta; order Hymenoptera; family Cynipidae; genus Melikaiella; species Melikaiella ostensackeni. The sequence goes on along the minus strand of JAUMHM010087419.1, from coordinate 4,958 downwards.
TAGCCAACTCCTTGAAGACGAACTGGTTGATGGGCTTCTTGAACGCTTGCATGTCCACAACGATGTCCATCTCCATGAAAACTGAACCAAATTTCACCCAATTGAAGACAAATTTTTATTTTCCATCACGATATCCATTCTTGCTCAATGAAATTGTCACAATTGGTTAAACAAAACTTGTAAGAAAAAAAATATGATAAATTGCCATTCATTATTGTAGACTCTTCAGGTTAAAACATGTATCAATGAAGTATGCGACCAAAGTCACATTTAAGATATAATTAGTAAAAGTCTCTTAAGGCTTTTTCTCATCTGTCAAACAGCGACCTCCCACATCCCACACCCACGTTTTCTCCTCTACTCTTATTTTTTTGTACCCTACCTTCGCCTCTCTCCCTTCACTCCTCTCCCTTCTGGCCCTGTCATTCAACATTCTCTGAATCTCCTTTTTTTCCGCGTCAAATCGTGATCGATGTGATCTATTGTGGCAGCTCTTGACCATCAAAGTACAGTAAAATGGTGTCAAAGTAACTTTTGAACAATGTTCCGCCGGAACAGTTAATTTCACCATATTTCCTATCCTTCAAATGAACTGCTGTATTTCAATCTACTACGATTTTGTACCTCAACCGTAATAAGGAATATCAAACTCAGTCGAGTTCATTAGTCAGTCGTATACTGACACGACTTTGGTGAGTCTCCCAACTCAGTCAGCTTCGCAGGTTCTTTTAGGAACAGCGATCGTCGATATATTCAATGCCGAAGGACAGTACCAATCTTGTCGTGCTCTCCTAGACTCTTGCTCTCAGTGTAACGCAATAACTGAGAAGTTAGCCAATTCACTAGGAATTGAAAAGAAACGAGTCGAGATTAGGCTGAAAGGCGTGCAAAATCTGCATTCGAATATAAAATACGTGACTTCAGCAAAAATAAAATCTCGTCGAAGTGATATCGAGATTGATCTCTCCTGCCTAGTGTTCAAGGAGATTTCTGAACCAATGCCAAGTATGCCCTTGGACAAAAGGGTATTTCAATTACCTGAAAACATTATTTTAGCTGACCCTGACTTTGATAAGCCTGCTGAAATCGACCTCTTAATAGGCGCCGAATTCTTTTACCAGCTTTTACGCTCAGGCCAAATTCGCATCAAGGGTCAATCAGCTGTATTTCAGGAAACATGTTTAGGCTGGATTCTAGCTGGTCGTCTTTCAAGCGATCAATTTTCCAAGTCATTTCAAAGCACTTGCAATTTAATAAAATTTCAAGAGTTACCTATTCTTTGGGAACTAGGTACCGATTCTACTTCTAACATTAGGTCCGAGGAAGAATTAGCCTGTGAAGAATATTATAAAAACACCATTCAAAGAGAAGCTTCGGGTAGATATTGCGTCAAACTTCCCTTCAATGACAAACGGGACTCCCTTGGAAACTCACGAAACACAGCTCTGCAGCGTTTCCATGCACTCGAAAGAAGATTCGAGAAAGATCCTGCCCTTAAGGAGCAATACACTGCATGCATCCAAGGTTATTTAAAAGAGTCACACATGAAGTCAATTTCAAACAATGAACCGATCAATCAGGGTTATTATCTTCCGCATCACGCGGTCGTCAAGACATGCAGTCTTACTACAAAAACAAGAGTCGTTTTCGATGGCTCCGCAAAAACGACAACTGGAATCTCGTTAAACGATTCACTGATGGTCGGTCCGACTATCCAAGAGGATCTTTTCTCGATCATAACACGTTTCCGAACCTTTCAATATGCACTCACTGCCGACATCGAACAGATGTACAGGCAGGTTCTAATTTCAGAAGAGGATACTCGTTATCAAAAAATCCTCTGGCGTAAATCTCGTGACGAGCCAATTGAAACGTACTGTTTAAATACAGTAACGTTCGGCACTGCATGCGCTCCTTTCCTCGCGATCCGCACCCTTCATGAACTAGCGGAAGATGAACGCGAGGCCTTTCCTATCGCTTCCACTGTTTTACAGAGAGATTTCTACGTTGGTGATCTTTTAACAGGTGCGTCAACTTATCAAGAGGCTGTTCAAATTCGAAACGATTTAATTGATATTTTAAAGAAGGGGGGTTTCAATATTCGAAAATGGGCATCTAATGATCCTCGATTAATGAACTTTTTTTCGGACGACCACTCCAAGGCTTTCATGTCTTTGGATCCCTCAGAAACTATAAAAACTTTAGGAGTTCACTGGGATGCTGCAGCTGATTCAATAATATATACTGTCAACGTGGCTAATACAAGTGAACCCATTAGTAAACGTTCAATGCTATCACAGATTTCAAAACTATTCGATCCATTGGGATTACTCGGTCCAGTCATAGTGATAGCAAAAATAATGATCCAACAGCTTTGGAAACTCCAACTAACATGGGATACTCTTGTTCCAGAGGAGTCTCAGGGTTTTTGGATTAGCTATCAGAGTCAGTTGCAGCTTCTCAATAATATTCGATTCAGTCGCTGCGTGCTAATCCCAAATGCAATCGAAATTCAGCTGCATGGATTCTGTGATGCGAGCGAGAAGGCCTATGGGGCCTGTTTTTACTTTCGCTCAACTGATCAACAAGGCAATCATCAAAGTAGCCTCATCTGTTCGAAATCACGAGTCGCACCTTTAAAAACTACTACTATACCTCGATTAGAGCTCTGCGCAGCGAATCTTTTATCAAAGCTATACAGCGTCATTTTCAAGGCTTTTCCTTTCAAGGTTGACAAGGTTTATTTTTGGTCGGATTCAACTATTGTCTTAAATTGGATCAGTAGTCCGTCTCACACCTTAAAAACCTTCGTTGCTAATAGAGTTGCTGAAATACAAGCAGCAACTCAGACTCAATACTGGTTTCATGTTCCTACGCAGGATAACCCTGCTGACCTACTTTCACGTGGTCAATTCCCTGAAGAATTCCTTCGAAACACCCTTTGGACTCATGGGCCTCGATGGCTGAGTCAAGACACAGACACCTGGCCTCAGTTATTTTTTCAAAAACATGAGGTCCCAGAAACGCGCATTAATTCCTCAAATCTGTCGTGCAACCTCATTCAGGAAAAGAGGCCGGAAAACGAATTGCTTAAACGTTTTAGCAAATTCAAAAGGCTAAAAACTGTGGTAGCGTATTGTTTACGCTTTGTAAACAATTGTAAAAACAAGGATTCCACAACCAGACAAACGGGCGTCCTGTCCACGAGTGAATTGAATAATGCGTTTCACCTCATAATTGAAATCACACAATCAGAAGCTTTTCCGAATGAAGTTCATTCACTTTCAAAAAATAAAATAGTCGACTCCAAAAGCAGCCTTTTAAAGCTAAACCCTTTTCTCGACCAAGGAATCATCAAGGTAGGTGGTAGATTGGCAAACGCTAATGTGCCAGATTCTCATAAACATCCCATAGTACTTCCAAAAAATCATCACGTTTCAAAAATTATCATTCGCGACGAACACATTGATCGTATGCATGCCGGTGTTAGCGCCACCCTTTATGGTGTTCGCGAAACCTTCTGGCCAATAGACGGCCGTAATACCGTGCGACACGTGGTTCGACAATGTATAAGATGCTTTCGAGCGAAACCGAGCGAAGTGAAATATATCATGGGTAACTTGCCAAAAAATCGTGTGTCATTCTTTCGACCGTTTACCGACGTGGGGGTGGATTATTGTGGTCCTTTCTTCATTAAGGAACGACGACATCGGAGTCGTATAAAAATAAAAACTTATGTTTCAATCTTTGTTTGTCTTGCTACTAAGGCTGTTCATTTGGAACTAGCCTGCGATTTGTCAACTGAGGCCTTTCTGGCTTCTTTAAAGAGATTTCTTGCGCGAAGAGGAATACCTAACTCAATTTTATCCGACAACGCTACTAACTTCGTCGGTGCAGACAGACAGCTTCGCGAACTTTACCATCAAATTGATTCATTCGAGAAAAACAAGGAAACTCAAGCCTTCCTTTCAAAGAAGGAGATTAACTGGCGTTTCATTCCTCCTCGAGCTCCTCACTTCGGGGGTCTCTGGGAGGCTGCGGTTAAGTCCTTTAAAAAACACTTCACGCGAATTGCAGGAAATAGCCTTTTAACTTACGAACAGCTTCAAACTTACGTCGTTGAGATTGAGGCAATCCTGAATTCGCGTCCTTTAACTCCTCTGTCTTCCGATCCCAACGACCTTCTCCCTTTAACTCCAGGTCACTTCCTGATTGGGACCTCTCTGACGAGCCTTCCGCAAAGAGACAAGCGTAACATTCCAGCTAATCGCTTGAACTGCTGGGAACACGCTCAGCAAATGCGCCATCATTTTTGGGACAGATGGCATCGAGAGTATTTAGGCGAATTGATTTCACGCAGCAAGTGGAAAACAGCTACCAAGCAAGAGGATATCAAGATTGGAACTCTTATTGTCATCAAGGAAGACAACCTGCCACCGATGAACTGGAAAATTGGACGAATCACCGAAGTTCATCCAGGTCAAGATGGAGTAATTCGAGCAGTCACAGTTCGAAGTTCATCAGGTGTCTATAAGCGGGCCTTAAAAAATCTGTACCCGCTTCCAATCGACAAGGATGATTAAGTCGTTTCAGATCGCTCTTTCATTTACAATCACTTTCTTTGTCCATGCAATCATGTTTTAGGATTGAAGCATTTACTGTCAATCCAAGTTCTCAATCCTTTTTTGGTAGATGGTACAACTAATTGCAAATTGTATACATATCATAATTTGACTTGTAATTCATCTTTTAGGTAAACCCGATGTTTTTTATCTATTTTTCTTTTGCTAATATTGTAATCACATATGCGTAGAAATGTATCAACTAGTCATTTTTCCTATTGTGTCATTTTGAACGCATGGCATTCAAAGGGGGCCGGCATGTTCCGTCGGAACAGTTAATTTCACCATGTTTCGTATCCTTCAAATGAACTGCTGTATTTCAATCTACTACGATTT
>JAUMHM010087418.1:0-10370 GCA_032362435.1 Melikaiella ostensackeni | reverse complement strand
TCCGCGGCCGGACCGGATGGTATCAAGAACTTCTGGTGGAAGAAGTTCACTTCTACACACCAACATCTGGCCCGGATGTTCACCTCATATTTAAAGTCGGAGACGCCTATTTCGCAGTGGCTGGTGTTAGGAAGCACGGTACCCCTACCGAAGAAAGGCGACTTGTCCAACCCAAGGAACTACAGGCCAATAACTTGTCTGAACCCGCTGTATAAGATCTTTACAGCTATTCTGAACGACAGGATTGTTCAGACAATTGGACCTGTGTGGAGATCTACGAACAACGTGGATCGAAAAGAGGCGAAGCAGGCTGCCGGGAAAACCTGCTGATCGATAGAAGCGTCTGCAAAGACGCTGCCGCCTACACTCGCAATCTGTCTATGGCCCTAAATGATTTCCAGAAAGCTTTCAATTCAACCTCTCATAGACATATCATCTGTTGGAAAAGGTGAAGACTTATCCACACATAGTTTGATGCATAGAGAGATTGACGCCTCATTGGAAAACCAGATTTACTATCTCATCTGGAAAACATCGTGTGACAACTAATAGCGTCACCTTCCAGAAAGACGTCCTTCAGGGTAACACCATAGCCCTCTTCTCTTTTGCATAACACTTTTACCACTATCTCCCGTATAACGCAATTCTCGTGGGTACCTCTGCGGTGGACCTAATAATCGCGAGCATAAAGTCACTCATATATTCTATATGGATGACTTAAGTGATCTATGCTTCTGAGATACAACATCTCAAGGATGTTTTGAAGATCTTCGAGTGGTACACACGAGAAATTGGTATGAACGTTGGATCGGACAAGTGTGCGAAGATTCATTTGAAACGAGGACGACAGCGTTAGCGATGACCCTAAACTCGTGAACAGGAGCGCTATTAGACACCTTTGCGCTAGAAAGACCTACCTATTATACCTAGGCGTGCCAGAGACCCGCGTTCAGGATATAACATCAGTGAGGGATGCTCTCCGCAGCAGAACAAGCGTCTCCTCCGACAGATTTGGTCTTCCAATCTGTCGGCGTTGAGCAAGATATCTGCAATCAACATGCTTGCCGTCCAGGTTCTACTCTATTCATTTAGGGTGGTTCCATGGACGAAGCACGAGCTTACGGCCCTCGATTTCGCTACACGTAAGATCATGCATATGCAGACGAGCCTGCATATCAACTTGTCCGTTCTGCACTTATATATCCCATGCCGTAAAGGCGAACGCGGACTTCTAAATGTCCAGTGTCTTTATGACCAAATTATCTTGGGTACCGCTCACATCCTGGCAAATGGAAGATATCTTCTCCTGACAATGGTCAGGAACCACGAGATGATTGGCAAAGGAGCGTTCCTCTACGAAGCCGCGGTGCAGGCAGCCGAAACCCTTGGCCTGAATCTTAACATCAGAAGTGAGAAAAGTGCATTACTCCATCTAGATGCCTCACTTCTTAGAGCCCGAATAAAGAAAGCAGAGCTCTAACAGCTCCATGACAAGAAAATGCACGAAAACTTTCACAGAAATGTAAAAGATTAGTCCTTGTTGATGGAGCTAACATTTGCTTTTCTTAAATCATTCGGACTCAATTCAGACACAGAGGATTTTATATTCGCGTGTCAGGACGGTCTCATTTCCACCTTGGTATATCGTAGCCGCATTTTACGTCAAAAAGTTCCCAGCGACAGGTGCAGAGCGTAACATCCACATACTGAGCACCTACGGCACATACTATCCGGGTGTCCGATTCACGTGGGAACGACGTATCTCCACAGGCACAATGCGGCCCTAAGAGCGCTTCATTGCCATCTTGGTCGCTCTTATGGTGTTAACCGCAACCCTGCCCTGCTGAACGCTCCCAGAGAGATAGAGTCGATTGTCGAAAAGGTATCGAGACCTTATAAGGGAGCTGCAGCGAAAGTTTTGAGAATTTTCAGTTAAAATGATTGTTCTTGTCATCGGTGCCCTCGGAGGTGCGACGCCATCACTGGTTCGTAACCTCCAATCCATACCTGCGTGCGAGAAATATGCCAAGGTACTTGCGAGATGGATGCAGAGAGCTGTTATTCTTGGATGGCAGAAACTCCAAGAGAGACGCTGCGGTAGTTGTTTATGACCAATTTTTTTAAATATATATATTGTGCATAACCGCACGATCCAACTTTTATTATTTTACAAAGTCTTAATTCAAAATGGCATTTTATTTACTGTTTTATTATTTTGAACGGTCGTGTTGACCTCACCGAGGACCCTTTTGTTACTACCATCGGAAGGTTGCACTTTTCCGTTTCTTGGAGGGTTAATCATCCCTTAACTGAATCCGCGATTCATATATTTTCAATATGTTTGTATTATCTATAGGACATGGAAGACAATTGCCGAGGAAGTGTACCTATTATTTGAAATCGAAGATGAAATTCTTTATGTTTTCTTTTTTTGCCATGTACTTTTAGTGTCAATAATTCAGACGCTAATTGGGACTCATTTCATGTGTTCTACGAAAAAAAGAGCACATTAGAGTTTTTGGTTAGTATAAGATACCAAGAAATGATATAAGTGTGAATCTAAGCTTTAAACAAACATACAAATTATAAAAGCTAGTTATTCTATTTAGACTAACTCATTTTTGTTTTCATTAGATATGGTACATAGTAGGAAATCCAAATTGAACTTTAGTGATTCAGGGTAATTTTAATGGAAGTCTAGCAATTCAGACCAAATTCCAGTTACTTTCAATTTAATCATGGTTAATTCAAATGGACAAATAGCTAAAGCTAATTCAAATAGAATTCCAGTCAATTATTATTATTATTATCATTATACCAATGAGCCAAATCCCTTTCGGGGTAAGCGTAACTCTTTCGGTTCTAGCCTCGTTATACTACCTATACTATCTAGAAGTCGCATATTGTTCATTCAAACAACAATGAAACAACACTTGAAACTATTTACCTGAGCTAAAATACAGCCATGAAAAATAATAAACAAATCTAAATGAAAACGTAACCCAGACTCGAAAGAAGTTTCACAGACAAAATTAAATATGATTATATTTAATTTTGCAACAACAAAAAAACTCTAAAATGAAAGGTATTCACATTTTTATAATGCCACAAATTCTATATCAAACATCATCTCGTTTAATTCGAAAGTAATAATAACCGCATAAAAGATTTGAAAAACTCATAAAAACACGAAATGCTGTGATTCATGACATCGGCGACGAAATCATGTCCAGTGTATATTCGTTGTGGGTTTTCTACTATAGATGCACCTTTCGCAATGACCGAAAAATCGTAATTTTAAAGCTTAAAATATATATTTCAAACTAATCTTGTATATAAGACGCGTAGAGGCTCATATCGAGCACATCAATTTATCTTAGCCGCGATCTTTGTACCGTTCTCCTTTCAGGCTAAGCGAAAACTCATTCGCCTCATGAAGTCCTTATTCATCTTGCCACACACACACAGACTGAATAATGTACCGCTAATCTTGACAATAATCAAAACGTTTACCCGTGAATGTCCAAAATTTTTTATTTCTGGCATCCTTCATACCACTAGCACCTTTGATCTCACACTTTTTGTCCTTATAATCAATTTTTCGTTACACATCTATCTATCCAGGAATATACAGATCTTTTGCGCCCTCAATATGCATATATCTTTTACGCAAGCAACTTCACTCAAATAAACTTTCTTTTTAAAGCATTCTTCGTCCATTCTCTACACATAAATAAACCATCTTAACAAATTTCTTTCACGTCTATCCATCATTGTTTCCTCTACATCAGATCCTTTGAGGATCAACTCGTTACTCAATTTTTCCATAAGCGGTTTTACCGCATACGTTTTTCAGGAATCGCAGACCAATCGTGTTCACCTTTCTCTTATTCTTTTCTTGGCAAGTGCATGTCTCGCTATCATATAAATAGTAGGTTCAAGGACAGAAGTGTGCTGCCTATAATCTTCCTGCCATCATTCATACATCTCAATATTTAACCATCTAGTCTCCGGTCGGCAGAAAATGGATTTCCAAGGTACACGACATCTTCAATCTGCTCAATCTTCTCTTCGCTTAAATTGATATTACATACCTGTATCTGTTTTCTCATTCCCTCTTTCGAACACAATAATCTTGGTCTTACTTACATTAATCTTTAAGCCATACTATTTGCGCTAACACTCAGCCTGCTAAATATTCACTGTAGATTATCCTATGGTAAATAAAAGAGACAAAATGAATCCGGGGTTCGCTGGTTGGCGGGGCGCATAATAGACATAAGCATCATCTGCTATTTCGTTGTGGAAAATTTCGCATCCTTTTAATCCCGGAGATAATAAATATAGTAAAAGACTCACTACTATTGCTTAAGAGGAGATGCCTTGTTCCTGCGGGTGCATTACAAGATTTCACTACAACCGCACAGGCTGCAGTTAAACTCACAATTCGCCTTACATGCGGTGATTGTGAGAAAACACTCAGTTCCTCACCATTTTCAAGATGGCGGAATTAATACCAAACAATTCCACACGTAGCCATCCAAACAACTACAATCATACAGGCTGTAGGGCAGTGGTCAGCACACCACTGACCAATACAGGCTACCCTGACCAAGCTACCCAACAAAATACTTTCTGGTTAGCTGCCTGCGGGCTTAGCCTAGCTTAGGGTGGTATGTTTGGGATCTGGGGTGTGGTTTTTCTGTAAGGGTTGAAGATTTGAAATGTAATGAGTATTGAAGTGAATATTGAGCTCCAGTTTCTTAGGTTGGACTCCATTGGGATTTCGGCTTCTCTGAACGGATAGTGTGTCGTTGGGGTCGAAGGATTCGTGGATGCTGGTTGTGTTGTTTTCGGGTCGCTGGTTGCGAAACTGGAAACTTTTTGGATTCCCTCATTTTGACCTATTTATGGAAAAAAGACCCTTCTCGGGGTAAGCTTACCCAAACTAAGATCCGTGGACAGACCGAAAAGTAGTAAAGAAAATTAAGTCTGGCCGGATCTGACTATGCCTAAAAAGTGAGCAAAGGGTTTGCCGGCCGCTGCAGCAAATGGAAACCAAGGACTTCTGTATAGGGAAACCAAGGACTCATTTCCTTGCCTTATCATTGAACAGGACCTTTCCTGCTTATCCTCTCGACAGAATTAGTGCCAGACGATACAATTCCACGTGGTGCTATCTCAATTCCCTCAAACATGCAACTTTCGGACCCGAGCTTCCATAGACCAACACTGATCGATGTGCTTCTTCGATCGGGACCAGCAGTGTCTATGTCTTGTGTTGGAAAAATCGATTTATCTCGACAGAGTTATGGCTTAATTTTCAAAAAACTCAAATAGAATGGTTCGAGGAGACAAGACTTCCTCCTTATCTGCCATATTCAATCTTCCAAAAAACTGAAAGAGAATGGTTCTAGAAGACAATACTGCCTCCCCATCTGTCTTAGCTTCTCGCTTAGTTGAATGTTGATTCCAAGCCACAATCTTATTTGCCAACTTTGGGAATTAGAAGAGAATCGCGGAAGGTTTCACTTCACCGCCGATAATCACTCGTGTGATTATCATATCCTTACCACCTCTAGTACTTACTTCAATTGACTCAAAGGACCTTCCTGCTCTCACTTTTGGTTTTTTTTTTCATAGGTATTTCAGCAGACTTCTGGTTTGTTATTCAAGGGAGTAAGTCGGCCTAATGTAGAGAATTTAATTTTTAATTGAAAGTCGCATCATCGCGGTTATTCAAGTCACTAAAAGTGTGATAAAGCACCAGTTGTATATCACGTGAGAAATAAACATTGGAAAATTGAAGTTGGAAAGACAATTGAATGGCATTCATCGATGCAAGATAGAGTGGCCACGCGACCACGTGGCACGTCCTAGCACTCTTCGAAGCTCTGAATCACGCCTTCAATCAGAAGTTGTCTCGGAAAACTTCGAAGTCTCTGTGTCAAAAGTCGAGCTGAAGAATACTCAGCTTTGGACATCTGAGATTTTCTCAGCACCCATTTGATCATAACCTCCAAATCGCCAACTGCCCCTCACCTAGCTATATCCCTTGTATGATCTCAGTCCATTACGCCAATAAGTAAGTAAAATTTTATTGACTTGTTTCTAAAAGTCTAGCGAAAATCATGTTCAATTTCCCTCGCAAGGCAGCCAATGTCCCGGCCAACACGAAATCAGTCAGCGCGAATCAATTCGGAAATCGTTCCGAAAGCTCAGAACATGCAGCCAAACAAAAGCAAATAATTCCGATTTCAGTAATCGAATCAGCCACATCTGAAAGAAAGAATAGGTACGCCGAACTCTACGATGGCACTTTCATCATGGTAGTCTGTGGTAAAAACCAAGAACGTGGCAACATAGCTAACTTACACATCAGCTCAATAGGAAAAATATTATGCAAACTAGATATTAAAAACACATACCATGAACTCCAAGCCCTCAGTGATTTCAAAATGCGAGTCACATTCGAAACGTTCGAAAATGCAAATCCGTTTATCCAAACCTTCTCCCACCCTGATCTATTGGTTTATATTCCAGATTTTTAAATTTATCCAGCTTACCTAATCAAGACCGTACCCTCAAACGAAAGCGGAGAAGAAACAAGTGGTGACCTCAAAACAAACCTGGAATTAAAATCCCTGTTATCGAAGTAAAAATAATTTATAAACTCGAAAACTCACCGCGTGAGATGAGAATCACAATAATAAGGAACAAACTCCTTAACTTATACCAACAAGAATGGTAAAAGTCAAGCTATACGGACATTTAAGACTCGAAAAGATAGCGTTGCTTCATGTCCAATGCCCCATTGAACCTTACGTAAATCAAGTTCGAAGATGCTTCGTCTGTCTGAGATACGATCACGTCACTAAACATTGTCGGGCTAAAAGTATTAGATGCAAAAGGCGCGCTGGCGAACACGATCACTGAACCTGTACTTCTGAAAATTTATACTGCACAAACTGAAAAGGTGACCACCAAGCAGATTCTCAAAAATGCCCTGCCCTCATTCAACATAAAGGAATACTAATAATAATGGCATTTAAGGGCCTATTGTACAATGATGCAAAAAATGAGGCCTCAAGGAAAGTAGTCATCCCTCAACCCATCCTAACACATGATTTAATAAATTGGCCGGGCGTCTTACCCACCCTTGCTAAAACTAATTTAACTAACAGCCTTTCTCTCTCTCTCTCTCTCTCTCTCTTAAAGAGATAGTTTATCTCAAAACAATTCAATTAAGGAAATGTTAAACACATCTATTAACTCTCTGCCTGAAAAAATTGACCTAAATGAAAACGAACCATCACAAACCCCGACCCTCCATCCCAATCACTACAAACAAGCCGGAAAGTAATTGAATTTAGGGCTTCACAAGACCCAATTGTCAACATAACCTCAACAGTTGAAAAAGTAGCAGAAGATGCTGCGATTATTGGCACTACTAACATAATTAATGAATCCGATGACAAACAATTCATTAAATTTATCGAAACAATTCTTGGACCTTCTGCAACCATTGCAAACTCAGATCAACAATTTAACCCTAGCATTAAGTCATCGATCCACCAGCTGTTAATCGGAGGTCAACTTAGTAGAAAATAATTAGTGATTGATCCACTCGCCCCTCTCTGTAGCCTTATTAATCAATTTGCAGCCACTCAAAACACCTCAAATTCTCAAAATAACCAATAGCAAAGAACCCTGAAAGTTAGTTAATGTTTATTGGATTTGCAGAAGTCAATGGGATAAATTTAGGAACATTCAATTCATTTTCGCGCATCAGACATAATGTTATTACAAGAAACTTGGCTAGTTGAAAAAGATGAAATTAAGTTCAACAGATTAAATCTTGTGAGAAAGGACAGTGAAAACCTTTTCAGAGGTGGTGGTGTTGCTATCATAATAATTGAAGAAGGCATACAATTTAAAGAGCTACCTGGCAGTGCTTTTAAATATACTTTACATGTAGTGGACATTTTTCTTGTTGGCCACAACATTCACGATGAGTATTTTACTTGTAGTCTTTTAAAAACATTAATTTCCCAATAATTCGCAGTGTTTGAAAATATTTTTGACATTTAGTGGGCCTTTCTCTTGTTGACAGCACAATACACGATGAGTATTTTATTTGTGGTATTTTAAAAACATGAATTTCCCAATATTTTGCAGCGTTTTTGAATATTCTTCACGCGTAGTGAGCATTTCTTCTGTTGACAACACAGTTCACGATAAGTATTTTATTTGTAGTATTTTAAAAACATAAATTTCCCAATATTTTTTAATGCTTTTAAATATTCTTTATTTTTGATAAATAACAGGAAAATTATGGAAAGTCTCGGGAATTTACGTAAACATTCAGAAATTTATGGAAAATACGGAAACTTTCGAAATTTTATAAAAACTTGCGGAAATTTGTGGACACTTTTGAAAATTTGTGGACGCTTCTTGGAAATTAATGGAGTGTTTTTGAGTGTGGAAAGTCTTGGAAATTTCTCAGAGTTTTCAAAAATAAAATTTTTCGGCATGAAAATTTAAGGAAGATTCTAAGCTCGTTGAGTTTCTATTCACGATTGAGATTTCAAATCAAATTCTTGGAGCAATGAATGGTCTTTTCCCATCTTAGAGGCCAAACTGCAGGAGACTGGTACCCTCCTCAGTGTACAGCACAAACCGATCATGACTCCCTTGGTTCTGACATGGTTTTCATACTTTCCTTTGCATGACCGAAGTTTGGTGGGACTAACATCATGAATAGGCACTCCACCTTATGACAATTTAGCTGCTTAATTTGGATATGATTTTATACTTATAGAATAAATTTCTTGCATTAACTTGTAGTTGGGTGTATACTTTTAACAATGAATAATACATATTATAATGTAGCCTCGGATAGGATTGACACTTCTGTTGACAAAAGGCATGTCCTCGGAAAAGTTTCAGGTGATGAATGGAGATTGGGTGTCTGGAATGCTAGAGGTGTAAATGATCTCAAGGAGAAGGAATTGCGGGATACAATGCGCGTGCGGAAGCTAGATATTTCATTTGGACCGGAAAAAAAGGCATAAGAAAGGTAGACAACGGACTCGAACTTTGGTCAGGAGCAGACAGTGAATCATATGGTAGAAAAGTATTCGGTCTGATTAGAGATTGAAAAGATACCTTCTCGGGCTCGTTAATAGATATTTTAGGTACTTGCGATTCTGGTGGAAGAATAATTTAACTCGCAGGTATAAATAGCTGGGCTGATGTGCAACGCGTGAGTACCGACAGGATACTGGATGACTTCGGAGACCCAAAAACGAACAGTGACAAGGATATTTTGATTAGCTTATGCTTAGAAAAAGGCTTGATTATCACAAATATTTGGTGAAGACATCAAATGATCCACACGTATACCTAGTGCAGGGGCCAAAGCCACAGTATGATTGACTTTGTTGTAGAGGATGAAAGGTTGAGAGGGCTTGTAAAGGATACAAGGGTATTGAGAGGTTCCGAATGCGGAATGGATCACTACCAACTTACGAGTAGTTTCAAAAATGAGCCTAGGTCAAGGTGCATCTGAAGTGTGCGTTACTGCGGTTGTAGGCAAAACGGCTGGTAATTCTTGGTGGAATGATGAAATCCGTGTGACTGTCAACGAGAAAAAACAAACGTACTCGAGAATATTGAATATTAAATATCTCAGCGATGAGGAAAGGACTAAATTAGAAAATGATTATAGGGATAAAAAGCAGAAAAGCCAAGATACTAGTCAAAGAAAGCAAGAATATAATCAAAGGTGGCGGATATTTGTTTGTGTGGCTGAGCGAGTTTATGAATATGTGTGCTGTGAATGGTGAAGTTCCAAATGATTTGAGAAAGACGATTATCGTCCCAATTCATAAGGGAAAGGGTGATAAGGGTGACTGTACTAATTATAGAGCGACTAGCCTACTAAGTACCGTGGGCAAAATATTTACGAAAATGCTTAGTGGGAAGGTCATGAGAATAACTAAGGAAAGGATCTGGAAAGTCCAATGTGGATTTATGCCAGGGAGATCATGTGCGGATAATATATTTAGCTTGAGACAGATCATAGAAAAAAATTTTAGAGTAAATGAAAGAGTTTTCTGTGCATTTGTTGATCTGGAATAAACTTGCGATAAGGTAAATAGATCTGAACTTTGGTAAGCTCTGAAGGAGTATCGAGTGAGTGATTGGCTTCTAAAAGCAATAAAAGCAGTATATAATGGTAATAAATCGAGTGTAAGAGTAAATGGATGACTGAGGGATTGGTTGGATATCAAGCAGGGCGTTAGGCAAGGCTGCGTTATGTCCTCCTGGATTTTCAATATATACATGGACAAATGTCTAAGAATGGC
>JAUMHM010087416.1:0-10370 GCA_032362435.1 Melikaiella ostensackeni | reverse complement strand
CGCTTTCCTGATGGCGGGAACGGCATCCAGCCTCTTCTGGATTTCGTTCCCGCTTTCCACCAAACAAGTGTGAGTGTTACGTATCTGCCAGCAATAATGCCATCAGAACTCATAATCACCTGTACCATCTACACTCAAGCCACAATTTTGAAATTCACTTGTTTGAGGCTTTCAAAAAGGCCTTCAATAATATTATTCTGACCTGAAAATTTCGAAATATATTGCACAAATATGGAGGAACAATCGAAACAATTTTCACCTCAAAAACATTCCCTTAAGTATCTCACATTGTCTATTGATAATATTATTACAACATTCAGAAGCTTTTTTGTGTATTACCGAGTTCTAAACATTTTTTAACTTAACCATATTCCACATTGAACCAACCATTGCCTAATTATTTTCAATAACCAGCTATTGATTAACACTTTCTAATACGGCGGCCATAGCCGCACACGTATGGATGGGAATCTCTTACATTACATATGTTTATGAAGCTATTTTTAATGTATGTGTGAAAAAAATTCTATCATGTCGGAAATATTACTCATATCCTTTATTGACTAGATTCTTCGTTTTTCTTTCACAGTCGCAATAGTGTGACGCAGGTATATGGTCATGTATGGAAAATAGCAAAATGTTTACAAAGTTGCCATACATTAACTTTTTATCATTTGGCGTTGGAAGCCGTCTTGAACTTTGTGCTGATTGTCATATTTTCTATTTGCATTATTGTAAACTGGCAGCGTGGCACTAACGGCACTGTATACATCATCTTGTGGTTCTACACAAATTTTTCTTGCGCATATTTCATATTTTGATTTTTACGTATTAACTGTAATATACACTGAGAGTCCCTAATAAGTCCGACTTTGGTTCTTGCCTAAAATGACCTTGGACATATAGCGGAGCGACTCCAGTGTCAACAGTCAAGGCCGTATGAACTATTTCCAGCAGGAATACATAATATTAATTAACCTAATTTCGTACAAATTTAGATTTTTTTTATCATAAGGTATGGACCTTTTTTAGTAACGAAGACTAATTGATGAAAAGAAAATTTTCCGCGTGTATTTAAAAATAAATGCGAAATATGCACGTGAGTATTCGAGCTGCTCGCTTTGTTAGTACGGTACTGAACGAGTTTGCTGGCTCTAGAGTACCGCTCTCTGTACCCCTTCGACCCCTGATCATCGAACGCAACTTTCGGAATGACATATTGCGCACTGACTTATTACGGACTTTCAGTGTAATATATGAAGTAATTTGCGATTTTCTGAATATGGTAGGTAATCTAACAGCATCTAGTAACTAAAAAAATAGTATGTCAAAAATATAACCTATGTTTAAAGAACTTCAACATCGTCCTCAATTGAAATAAATGAAATGTGTACTTCTTATGAACGTACTTTCACTTCAAACTTAAAAAATAATACATAACAATTTGTGTATTTGAAATGAATTAGAAACCACATCAACAGTTAGACAAAATTAAATAAGTAATTAATAACGAAAGTAATTATTTTCTTCTAAATGCCAATTTAATGATATTTCTTCTCTGATGAATAATTTTATATCGTGATGAAGTTCAAGTTTTAGAAACGTCACAAGTGTCCAATGAAGATGAAATATTAAATCAATCGGATTCAATTTTTGAGGTTTTGTTAGCAATTGATATTTCCCAGCTCAGAAAAATGTAGATCCTCCGCCTCCCGAAGTATCGCTTGTGCTTCACATCCTTTATTCGATTTTTCTGGTTCAACTTTAACCATAATTTGTAGAAAAAACATAGGAAGAAGTTAGTAAAGACAAAAAGAAATAAGTTTTACAGCAAGTTGTTACATAAGACAAAATTCCAAGAATATTTTTATACATAGAACCCGAAAAACAGGGTTTTACTAATGTGTCTGTCGGTATGTCTGTCTGTGAGCACGATAACTTTTGAAAGAATGAATCTATTTCATTGGCCTTCGGTACACTTTTTTAGTGTCGAAAACTAAAAGTCAAGTTCATTAGCCAGCTATTTTGTATAAAAATTCAAAAAGTCAGAGCATTTTCAAAATTTTTAAGACCATTTTTTACAAGATTCGAAAATTATATGCACGACTATTCGTAGTAGTCAAAAAATTGAACAATTCATCCCGATGAGTTTTTTCGATAACAAAAAATTATGAGAATTATAGCATTTTCAAAATTAAAAAAAAAAAAAAATAAAAGGAATGAAAATTTTAAGCCAAACAATGCACGATATGAAAAAAGTCAAGAGTATAAAAACGTTGCTTTCTGAATGCCCTACAAGGCTGTCATAACAAATTTTTGAATGAAAACAAAATCGGAAACTCAAATTTTGAGCCAAATAACGCGAGATACGAAAAAAGCTGTGATATCAAAATTATTATTTTTACGAAGACCCGTAAGCTATCTTTTGAACATTTTTTGGTAGGAGGCATAGTTTGTTTTTTAAGTATGGAAAATGATATTGGAATATTTTAATTTTGATTTTTGGGTCAAACGACGCGAGATAAGAAAACAAGTCAGAAGAGTAGAATTTGTCCTTTCAAAAAGTCAAATAAAATTGACATTAGACATTTCTCTATGAGATCAATCGTGAATCATTAAGATAATTTTTTAATCGTTTTTTTAACTATTCATTTGTATATATTATACGGCAAGCGCATAAAATCGTGCGGGAATATTATGATGAGAATGTATTCCTTAAGGCGAGATCCACACATTTCGGAGCGCGAAGGGCGACGACCGAATCGCGCACCCTAGGCGCGCTCAAACTTGCGAGCGAAGCGAGCTGCATGCGATCAGAATGTGCCCGCGAAGAGGGCAGATTTTTTTTTTACTTGAACTAACTTCAGCCGGCTTCAAATGATATGTTTTTGTTTTGAATGTTCACCCAAAAAACTGAACTTTGTGAAGTGATTAAAAAAAAATAAAGAAGTTGAAAACGTTGGGAAGTTTAACCAGATGAACATTTCTACAGGTCAAATGTCTGAACGGTTAATCGTAGAAATTATTCGAATTGGTTAAACGTTTAACTAGGCAAGCGCGGAGCACTTCATTAATGCAAATATTGCCTGATTTACAGAATTTATTTATAAATTACTGTGCTAATGAATTTATTTTATGTATAAACATATACTGAAAATTGTGTACGCTCACTTTTTCTTGAATCGCTTTATTTTAAGTTGATTTCTAAAAGAAATAAATATTTATAGATTATGTTTTTATTAGTAAAGGCTTCTTAATTGTTTACTTCAATTAGTTCTGAACTTAAATTGATTAATATGAATAAATTATAACAGTAAATACTTGAGAAAACACTTGACTATATTGGATATCTAAAAACGCATTTCCGATCAACTTACAATATTATCTATAGCCTTGCATAACATATTATTTAAATTCAGGTTTATCTGAATTTTTCTAACCTCCTCTCAAATTTTTGACTCAACTGTTTCCTTTGCAGAACTCCACAAAATCAAAATTACTGTTAAAGCATCACTGGACCTATCTATATAAAATAATTCACATTCAATTACTTTTCAGAGCCGGAAAGCGAAAAACAGTCTGCTACACCGTCACATAAAACTTTCACTTTCTGAGAACTGAATAACTTTTTTGGATCAAACATTTTTGATACTCCTCCAGCATCCTTATATCTCTGGAGAAAGTTTTTGCTTTTTAAAAATTGAAAATATTTTTTGAATCGCTAACGAAAGCCGATTTTCAAAACCTGTAAAATTTTAGCCTCAACATTCTTGGATGATTTACTTGGAATGTGCTAACTTTTTTACATCAAATTTTTTTACCCATGTTCAGTAACTCAATACCTCAGAAGTACGATTTTTATTCTTCATTCAAACTGAGAATTGCATTTTTATAGCAATCCGCGTCCGTGTCTGCTTCAATTTTAGGATAGTGTCAGTTTGAGATTGTCAACTTCCACGTCTATTTCCTCCAAACTGGATAACTTTTTTTGATCAGATTTTTTTGGCCTTAGTTCAATAACACTTCAGCTTGGAAGTGAACATTTGCTTCACCTTTTACGTAACGCAGGCATGATTCACGCGTTTTATCAGCGTCTTTTCAGTACACGATAGCGGGATGGACCGTACGCTTATGAGTCTATAACAATTCCAGGAGTATTATAGGACATAATCGTACTCCGCACATGCGCATTCGCTGTCGCCCGTGTACGGTTATGGCGGCGTCAACCTAACCTCAAATGTCAAACGTGATAAACTTGTAAGACATACCTTTTTACACAAAATATCGTTTGTCCAAAGGAGATAAACGTCTTTCTACCTTCAAGGTACACAGTATGCTATACATGGTGATCACCCTCAAATTTCACGTTCGGGAAGGGCGTTTCGATTGCGCCACGGAGATAGATCATCAGGTCATATTGAGCGAGAGTTCGCAGATTTATTGAATGTGCCTGAACTCGTTGAAGCATTTGCTCAAATTAAAGAAAGGCGAACGAATTCCTTTTGAATCCTCATCACAGAGTAAAAGCATATATGTATATCTGCATGAAATAATTAGCTATGTAAAATGTTATAATTTGGAATTATTTGTAAATAATGTTAATCGAATTAATAACGTTTCAATAAAAAGGGATATATTTACAAAAGTCACGTAAGAATACTGACTTGACATTGGCCTAGGGGTTCCTTTTGGACCCTAGTTGAACGTATTAAAAGGATTTTTGGTGGAAATCAATATAAATTAAGTTATCAATAATTTAGCGTTTTAAAAAATTAGTTTTCTTTCGAAATCTCGAAAAATATTGATTGAGGAAAAAAATGTTGTTTACAAAAGTTATATATATATATATCGTTAAAACACATATTTTTTACTTCAATACGTTTTTCTATGAAATGAATATTTTTTGAGAATAATTACGAAAATGAATTTTCTAATTTTTTGTTACAAAAATGTCAAAACTTGCGATACTAGTGTCTAAAAAAGTTTCAAAGAATGAACTTCCATCAATAAAAAATATTTAGTGCTGTTTCAATTGTTTTGAAATGAAATTTCGTGCTTTTTGAAATTTTCAAATACCGCCACGAACTTTAATTATCATATCTAAACAGCAACCTGTATTACCGACAGGTCATTGCTATTGGTCCTATAATAAGAGCGCCATTTAATACGCTGAACTTTTTATTGTTTCAGATGGTTAACAAGGGCAACAACAAAGCGTTGAATACTTCGTTTATATTTTCATTTTTGAGGTTCTAGGTGGTAGTTATGAAGAAATATGAATGTAGCGTATAATTTATAGGGCCTTTGAATGCAATCCGACGACAAAAAACTTTCAAAGAGAGCATGGTTTAAATTATTTGTCAAATTGAATATTTTTATTCCTTATAATTTTCTGCGTCAATCCTTTTGAGCCCCTCTTTGAAATTTTTTTATTTTGGAATGCATTAAAAAGGCATATAAATTATACGCCACACTTGCCAAAATCATTGAAATTCCAGTAGCGCCTTCAGAGAGATAGGCTTATCAAAAAAGTGGTGTATCAAAATTAAAAATCCTCTAACCCCCTGAATTTAAAAAATTTTGGAAATCATTTTAACCATGAACTTACTCACTAAACACCAATGTCTTACCAAGCTTAATCAAATCTTCTAGCCCCCCCCCTTCAACTCTGTTATTCAGGCACTGGGTTAGTATTACAATCTATGATCAATTCAATGATATTCTTGACCTTTGTCGTTCAAATTCGCGGCCTAGTTCTCAGGCACAGTGATGTTTACGCGATATGTTAACGAAAGCGTGAAGTATGAAATTATAAATTGTTATAGATATTCGCAGTTTTCCGAGTCAAGTCTAAAATTACCATTTTTAAATTCGAGTGGGGGTCGAATGGTAAATGACTAATAAGCCATTAAAATATAAGTTTTACAACAAATGTTACAAAAGTTCAGAAGGGATGTGTCACATTTCGTGACTGAAATTAATTAAAAATTAATACTTATAAATGATATGTATTTTCTGTCCAGAACTTTTCTCGTTACTATCAGTAAAAGCTTATACTTTGGAAGTGTTAAGGAAGAAGCAGACTTATGTAAAAATAAAACACATTTAATAATATAGATATTCATAGATAAATTATGTGAATCAGGTACTATTTATATGAAATATGATGTATTCTTGAAGAACGTTATTGTAATATGAAAATGGATGTGTCTAGGTTCACTGAAATTCGTCGATCGCGGAACAAATATTTTTGGTGAGCCCAGGGAAACTGGAAATGAAGTTCATCGAAATGCGAGGTCGGAAGACCAAACATTAAAATTAAATTGCTTTATTAACGTTTCTTTATTAATTATCATTTACCAAGAAAGCGAAATATAATTCTTTTGGCGAAAGTTGGCAGGAGAATCTAATAAGGCATTCATGTCTCAAGTAAAGCGCAATTCAGTCGGTAGGTTTATAGCAGTTATTCACAGTTCATAATAGTCGATCACTTTTTAGACTAAACTTCAAAATAAAATATTCGCGACATTACTCATGTTCCTTCATGTCCATCAAAGTTTATTATACAAATCAAAATAGGATAGACATGGGTGTTAAAAAATTTCGAGCTTAAAAACAAATGTAGGTTTATGTAAATGAAAGATTAAGTTTCAACCTACGTAATCAACAATTAACAAATAACGATTAACGTAATTAACAATAGCTCTCAATATCAAGCATCAAAATCTAAATAATTACGTTTATTTGTGGAAAGTATCTTCCATTGGGAGGTCGGCATTATATCCCTGTTTTGGTGTTTTTTAGGATAGAATTCACCATTAAAAAATAATATAATACTCATTCTCAAAAAATTTCATCAGTATTTCTGAACATGAAACAGTTTTTGAATATAAGGAATGTTTGCCACTGAAAAGTAATTGCAATTTGTCAAAAATCTGTAACAAATCTATCTGAAACTACAAAATTACCAGTGCTTGAATTTTGTAGGACTCGGAACCAAATCCGGTTCGGTTTTTATAATTATGTGTTTAAAATTACAAATTACAACAAAAAATAATAATTTTTTGTATGAAACGTTAGTTTG
The DNA here is from genome assembly GCA_032362435.1 of Melikaiella ostensackeni. Lineage (NCBI taxonomy): Eukaryota > Metazoa > Arthropoda > Insecta > Hymenoptera > Cynipidae > Melikaiella > Melikaiella ostensackeni. The sequence continues at coordinate 3,286 of JAUMHM010087416.1, read as the reverse complement.
ATTGATTCTTTGGTATAAAAAACTCAAAGTGCCTAGTTTTAAAATCAATTTTTTTAAGTTTGAAACATTTTTAATGAAGTTATCATTTTGAACCTCATGTAGACCCGGGGTCCAGATGCAGATCAGTCTCAGAATATATTTAAACCTAGTATATCATCAAAAGGAGGATGTTCCAAGTTATGTTTAAGCATTCAAAGAAAAAAAAATTGACGAATTTTATCGTCATTGATCTGGTTTTTGCCCAGGTCCTAACGCAGATCAGTCGGCGTTTTGTCCTGAAAATGCAAGAAAACGATAAGCTAATGCAATTATTATTTAATACTTTTTTTGTTCTAGACTGACCCAATTTCGGTGAACCCAGACACGGCAATTAATATATCCAGGGTCGGTACGAATCGGCTGGATTGCGTGAACCATTCCACACTTCGGATTTTGAGCAGTGTAGAAGTCCATAACCCGAATTTTGATGGCACATTCAGCTTTCTGGACTTGGGAGCCACATCAAAAATGTTTCTCTTTGAAGAAACGGATTGCGAATCGTGAAATGCAACTTTACAAAATTGTTGATGAAATATTTCTTTGACGTAATATGAATAATAATATAAATTCGACTTAATATAAATAATATAAAATCGAAAATAAATTTATTTACGTTTGGTCGTGCACAGAAAAAACGTTCGGAAGAATTTTCACCATATGATAGAGATGTGACGGGATGAGTGATATACTTATAAATTAAAATTTACTAATATATGTTTTATGGCATCCAATATTTAATTGTATCAAAAGTTTGACAATTCTCTATACTTAACTGGGCTATTCCGGCTAGGCGCCAGATGGGAACACGAGCTAGCGCCCAAATTTCAATTATGTTAATTAAACTGATCCTTACGCTATACTCTCACTACTCTCGCTTAATAAATACGTTATTTAATCATTGCAGAAAGATGGCAACATTTTGATAGAAGTTGGTAGCGAAGCAGAGGCTACAACTAAACTAACCACTGCCATCAAGGAGTCTGTCGGAGGTGGCACTGGTGTGCGGGAGCTTATCTCTAGGGTCGAGGTGGAGATCCTCGATCTTGGTTTGACGACGGAGGAAGAAGAAACAAAGGAGGCACTCCAAAGACAATTTGGGGGAGCTATGGTCGGAGAGGTCAGGGTTAACTTGACGAAGAGGGCTTTTAGGGGAAACCTTAAAGCCTATGTTGAGTTGAGAGAAGACCTGGCTGCAAGACTTGTTCGCATGGGACACCTGAAGGTTGGTTGGGTTTCCTGCAGAGTTCGAAAAAAGACGGAGGCTCTGAGGTGTTACCGCTGCCATGGTTTTGGGCACATGGCAGCGAAATGTGGTGGTCCTGATAGGACAAAAGTTAGTTGGAGATGCGGCAAGGAGGGCCACAGAGCTGGGGAGTGCGTCAGCACTCCTTTCTGTTACCTCTGCGCCGCTAAAGAGGAACAGCCCCGGACCGACCATCTTCCGGGGACAGCGAGGTGCGCAGCATTCCGGGAGGCAGCCCCATCGCGGAAGCCAACAGGAAGCGCGCGTTAGCCAAGCAGACACACCAGCTGGACGCCGAGGCACGGCGTAGGATGCCTATAACCCATGTTCTTGACGTAATGCGAAAGCGGATTCCGAGGCATGGGCTGGCAGGCAGGGGAGGTGAGTTTAGTGGGTACGGCCTTGGTAAGGGAAATGCCAGCGGTACTTCATTTTTGCATTACCGCTGGGATTTCAACTATCCTGGCAAGCCCTACACTCAGTGGGTAAAGAGCATTCTCACCGCCTCTACAAAAAAAATCAGGCGTTGAGATAACGCGCAGTCGCGATATCTTCCGCCTACACGAAATACGTGAGTGGTGATTTGAGGCCCCGAGAACGTCGAGAACATTATCTAAAAATACATGGTCTGGTCACGCGCAAGTAAAAAAATGAACCAAGAGGAAGCTCTGGTCAAACGGCAACAATATTGGACAAGAAATACCCCTAGATTCAATTTGAGAATAATGGAATAAACGCTATGAGTGAAGATTTGAAGTCAAATATAAACTTGAAATAAAATAAAGTAAAATGTATTGAATTGTAAAAGTTGATGATCAACAAAAAGTTTGATATTTGTGCCATAAATGATTTGAAAAATTGTTGGAAATATTTTTTGTAATATTTCTAATGTATACGTTTTGAATAGGAAGGATTTTTTACGTTTCAGAGGATACAAAAAAATAAATACAAAATATCAATATTATAGTCTGTATTATGGCAATATAAAATTTAAATATACGTACACATAACGTATATGATCAAAAACATAATCCCTGAGTGCACACAAGACGACATATATTTAGTTTTCACATATGAAAATATAAATATTGAATACGAATTTATGCAGTGTGATGTCTCAGGATGTCTTGAACTCACACATCTTTCTTTTATAAATATAAAAGATCACATCTAGGGATGCAGAAAGAATTTAAGTTACTCTATTACAATTACTGTTTCATTTTTTTGCCATAACCTTCCTTTTCATCTGTTTCCATCCTTTAATCACACGTAGTCGTAGAACCCACAACATACTCGGGATTATTTTACCTGAAATGTTGAAGGGCGGTCAACGTTAAGAAGAACATCCTTTGCAGCTCAGGCTTCATTTAAAAAATGTGGCAATAAGCTTTATAACAAGCAAGCCCAAACTCGAAGGATTAACGGACTTTCAAGTTCCTTTCGGGTTGGGAAAGTAGTCGTTAGCAGTTGCCCCCGACCCTCACAGGCAATCAAAGCAATAATATATTACTTTTGGGCTTTCCCCCAAAACTCTCTCCGAAAAATTTCTCGACACGTCACATCTCGGCTCCCTTCTTATTCCTACCCTTTTTCCTACCACCTCCACGTAATTGTCTCAACCCTCTTGGGCCAGTTTGCCAGAGTGGGGTTGATGTTCCTTGGGTGTCTCCGGGGTGCTTGGCGAATTTCTCCAGTGTAGCAACCAGTCTCTTTTCGAAATTTTAACTTGAATCTTCTCTCCCACTTTTAAAGCAGACTTAATTTCTAATCCTAAGTGCAGTTTGTAGGTTCAACCTTTCGATATTCGCAGACTCTTCGCGGCTGAAAACGCGTTTATCTAATAACGAAATAAATCCCATCAAGCTCGCTTTGGACAGGAGACTCACGTTTGCTTTCAAGTTCTCAAATTGTATTTTTAATAAAAAATAAACAGTAGTGATTTATTTTCTTGTGCCAAACTGCCGCTAATTCTTCTCAACGACGTAAATCTTGTACGAGTGTGTA
>JAUMHM010087415.1:0-28772 GCA_032362435.1 Melikaiella ostensackeni | reverse complement strand
ACATTTGTTAATTTACTGGTACATGAGTCTCTTTGATAGCTCTAGAGTCTAAAAAGCATTTTTCGAAAATTACGGCTTGCTTCTCCAGGGTAACTTTAAGGACACATGTCACAAATAAAAAAATTTGTTTTCAATTTGAATAAGAAATAACTGATTCTCAGAAAATGCCGGTTTAGCTCATTTTAAAAAAATTCTAACGTAAACAACTATATATTTTTGTAATATGTATTTTTTTATTAGTATTTAATACTAAAAACTGTACATAAAGAAGTGTCATGATTTTGGTATACATAGGTAAAATGTTTCATTTGCTGAATGTAAACATTTTTGACCTCATTTCGGCACCCAAGGCCCTACTTTCAACAACTTTAATTTTGTATTTTTGTACTTTTGAAGGTCTGAGCTAGTTAAATCATTTTTAACTGAAATTCTGAAGAATATCAAATAAATGCATTCCTAGAAATATACAGAATTATCATTATTTGTGTCTGGATAAATGAAAGACTTTTTTAAAAATTGTAATTATTAACAATTTCAAGAAATATTTAGGTACCTAGAAATATAAGTTTCCATAGTTTTTTATTTACTTTCGTTTAATTATTTCCTTCATTTAATTATCTTGCATTCATAACTGTTTTAGAAAAACAGGAAGGGTTTCATGAAAATTGGTGTTTACGTATAATTTAGACTCATTTTCTCAAAAAGTTTATACCACTTTTGAAAGGACATTATTAAAAACCGAAGTCAAACTCCGCTCATTCCTATTTCTTGCAGTATTTTTCTGACTGCAGTTCGTAAAACATTAGACATAATGTAAATATTACAATTAAACATTCGACAACTAAAAACTGTCGTCTGGGAATATAATGAAAATAAATATTTATCATGAAATTATTAAAATTTTAATTTTAATTTGGAATCTTTCGAATTAAAAAAAAAGATGTTTTCTAAATTTATTTATGCACACCCTTCAAATGCTTCTTGTCGTACAAAAATCAATATTTTCTTTTCGAGATTTTTATCTTCTTTGATATTGTCAAAAATTTCCCAGAAATTTACGATTTTCTTCAAAAACATTTGATTCTTCTTTTAAGAAATTAATCCAAAGAAATAAAATGTTTAATTTCGAGTAAAACAAAAAAACAGATTTTTATTATTCAAAGCAGATATAATTATTTAAATTTAAAAGAGAACAATTGTCATGATTTATACAAACCTTTGAGATACGTTTAATACGCACAAGTTGAAGGCCACATGTCAATTTTATAAAAAGGTACTGTCAAAAAACGTCAAATTTTGACGTGTTCGAAAAATTTGAATTACGATAGAAACAATTAACATTTTTTTAATGTTCTTGGTTTCATTTTGAAGGTAAGTCTTCACAGTATGTTTTTTAATCATTAAGATATGTATATTTAGAATTTTTCCCCTAGATTCGGCCCTAAGGTCAAACTTGGTGCAAAAAAGTCGTAAATTTTAATAAATTTCAGCAATATTTATCAAAATAGTATTGTTTTGAGTTTTTTTTAATCCTGTGGTGAGTACAATCCTTTTTTGAAAATTTGCGACTTTTTTTCACCAAGTTTAACCCTAGGGTAGAATCTAGGAAAAAATTTTTAAAAATATTTTAATAACTCATAAAAATACTATGGAGACTTACCTACGTAATAAGCCCAACAACTTCGAAAAATGTTAATTATTTCCAGAGTGATTCAAATTTTTCTAAAACACTGAAATTCAACGTCTTTTTGCGATATTTTTTTATTGAATTGATATTTTGCCTTCAACTGGGGCTTATTAGACGGTGAATTTAATTATCTTTCGTGTTATTATGAGGTAAAAAATTTTCGTGTTAATATTATGAAAATTGAAGCACTTTACATTTTTTGTGAATTCATTAAATTTCTATTTCGATGATCTCTACAGATCTTTGTGCATTTTTCCGAAAGAATCGAATTTTCACCTCAACCCGAATTTCAACATTTTCTAAAAAATTCCCTGTTGCTCCTAGGAAGTAAAAAATTTCGTTTAGTAGCTCGAAGTTGCCATCTGGAAGTCAAAGAATTTCTGTGCGAAATGAAAAAATAAATTTCAAATAGGTTGTGGCCATTTATAGGACAGCGCTGAAAAATATGAATTTTCGCGTGAACCCGATTTCCAACATTTTAAAAAAAATTCCCTGTTGCTCCTAGGACATTGAAAATTTTGTTTAGTCCCGAAAAGTCGCTATCTGGAAGTCAAAGAAACTCTCTTCGGAATGAAAAAAAAAAACAAATATCAGAGAAGATGTGACCATTTATGGGACACCGTCGAAAAATTCGAATTTTCACGTGATCCCAAATTTCAACATTTTCTAAAAAATTTCCTGTTGCTCCTAGGACGTCGAAAACTTTGTTTAGTCCCGAAAAATCACTATTCGGAATCCCAAGAATCATTGTTGGAAATAAGAAAATAAATTCTAAAGAGGTTGTGGCAATTTATAGGACACCTCGAAAAATTCAAATTTTCACCTAAACACGAGTTTCAAAATTTTCACAAAAATTCCCTGTTGCTCGTGGGACGTCAAAAATTTTGTTTAGTCCTGAAAAGTCGCTATCTGAGAGCCAAAGAAACTATATTCGAAATGAGAAAAAGTAAATTCTAAAGAAGCTGTGAGTATTTCTAGGACACCGTCGAAAAATTCGAATTTTCGCGTGAACTCGAATTTCAACATTTTAAAAAAAATTCCCTGTTGCTCCTAGGAAATAAAAAATGTTGCTTTGTTTCGAAAAGTCGCTATCAGGAAGCGAAAGAAACTCTGTTAAAAATGAAAATATAAATTGCAAAGAAGCTCTGTTCATTTACTGGACACCGTCGAAAAACTCAAATTTTCACCTGAACCCGAACTTTATCATTTCCTAAAAAATTCACTGTTCTTCTCGTAAGTTGATAATTTTGTTTGCTCCTGCAAAGTAGCTATCTGGAAGCCAAAGAAACTCTTTTCGAAATAACAAAAAATCTAAGGAAGCTGTAGCCATTTATAGGCTACCAACAGAAAATGGGAGTTTTCGCCTAAAGTCCAACTTTAACCATCATTGGTCAGGGAAAATGAAGAACTGGTGAGGGAAAAATCAGGGAATTTTGAAAGTGAAGCTTTGCTACCACCCTGAATGACTTTTGAGTCAATCTAAATTGGCTGTCAAAAGGTATAATTACCATATATACTTGCATAACTATTTTAAAATTAAAAACTCTTATTATTACTATCTATTCATAAAATTTAATTCTTACCGCTAAAAAATTACCCTAGCAGTAAGCTTACAAGTTTTTGATAATTCATGAGTAATATGACTTTTGTGTCAGACAAAAAAGTTTGTGAAAATTTACAGACATTTTCACGATGAAATTCTGGTATTGAGTCTCAGACTTGCCATACCTTTGCGTCATCTAGTCCATGACCGTTTTCTAATTTTATTACAAAAGGTACAGTATGCTTAGTTTCAAATATAAAATGTATAGACGTCTCTGAACATGGCTGGTTTGGGTTTTCTTCGCAGTTTTCAATTTTTTTCATTCATAGAATTCAGAAGCACTATATTAAATGAAAAAAGTGCGCAATTTTTACTCATAATAAACAAAAATTAATTTTTTTTTATTAAAAAATTTTGTTTTTTATATAGAAACCAACTTACAGGCAGTCTTTAAATATGATTTCTGCCATTTAAAGCATCAATCTTTAATAGATTTATCTACCTATAACATTATACATAGCTTCACGCTGCGAACGGTACGTATTAGCTGTGTATACACAGCTAATATATACCGTTTATTATTATTAATTTAGATATCATTTAACCAATTTGAGAGAACAAATTTTAACTTAGAATTTTTGAAATCAACAATCCAAAATTAACAAATTTTGGAATTTAAAAAAATGGGTGTCCACATATTAACTGGCGGTAGTGTATTTTGATTATTTTCTTTTTCATAAAAAATATAATTTTGACTGCATTTGGGAAGTATAAGGTGTCTTAAAAATGAACATTGCGCTTTCATCAGTTTGTAAATAATTAAATGATTAATTGACCGGGAGAAAACCGAGAAATGACCGAATATTTTAAATCATCCGTCGGGTAGACACCCTGTTGATAATAAGCCGTATTTTACAAAACAATACTGGAATGATTTATTAATAATTAAAATTCAAGGCCATTGGAGCGTAGTTAAAGTTCGATTTGAATGCAGAATAATAAAGCTTGAAAGTTGGAAGGGATCGAATTTTGGAGAAGCCCTGAATATTAAGTAGTGGTTTAAACAAAACAACTTATTGAATTATCTTGCGAAGGGTTTTTTCGTGCAGAGTTTTGTTGTGTAGAGTTTATTCAAATTTTTTTATAATTCAAAGTTAATAAAAATTATTTTAATTTCAACCTTCTTCATATATTATTGTTGGAATTATTTTTTCTTGTAACGTAGATCTGGTAAGAAAAAGTTTTATCTTCAAATAAGAAGAAGCGTGTTGCTTTTGTGCTTTTTGACTGTATTTACGATGCGCAGCCAGAAGTCATTTTTTAGAATGAAAATTTAGGGGAGTGTCTTTGACTTCTAAAAGAAAGTTTTTATCTCTATTAGAACTACGAATAAAGAACTTAATTTTTTTCGATACGCCTTATCGCGTAAATGCATTTTAGGGTTACGATTTTTTTACTGATTTGTCCCGAATCTATCATCGGGATGACATAATTTTGCCGAAGAAGAAAAGTTTTGAATGTTGAAAAATACCGAAAACGAGAACCAAATAAGGAAAATTCAGAAACGTCAAATTGTCGAAATTATTAAATTCCCGAAATTATATATTTATCGAAATGTTGCAACCCGAATTTTCAAATTTCCGAAATTAGTAAATTCTCGAAATTAGTGAATGCCCGAAATTCAAAATTACCGAAGTTTCAAGTTCCCGATTTTTCGGCAAAATTATGTCATCCTTATATTATTTCAGTTCTTTGAGGCACAAAACCATAAATGTTTTGAAAAATTGATATTTTGGAAAATGTATTTTATATTATGAAAAAATAAGTTTTTCTATATAAACGAATAGTACAGCGAGGACGAAACTCACAGGATATCTTCCTCATATTACTATGAATTTGAAAGAAAAACAAGAAAAAAATCAACTATGGCCTTCTTGAGAAAATATAAATTTTTAGTTTCTTCCAAAAATGTATACTATTTTGAAATGCTCAAAAAATTCTCAAATTCATTTTAAGAATTTGCAAGGGTGTATATTCTATTACAAGCTTTGGCGAAGTAAATTAAATTATTTCAATTTTTTTTCAAGATACAACTATTTGAAGAAAATTTTCATTCATTTTTCATAATTCGTCTGAATATACAAGTAGCCCTAAGTTCATGAAAAAAAATTTCGGTGGAAAACAAAAATACGTTTCACATATTTTGCCTTGGAAAACAATATACGAGTATTTCAGCCCCAAACAATTCCGTGACATCACCAGTCCGATATCATGTGAAATCGGCCCCATCATTTTTAATTTTTAAAATTATACAAAATTGGTGAAGAGCGATAAGAAATTATTCGTTTACAGAAAAAAAGTTTTTCTTTTACAGAAATTGTGTATAATTTCTGCAAAATAATTACTGCATTTTGTTCCGTTTTGCATAAATGGAATATCACTCAACAATAAAGCATCTAAGTCAGTCTTTCTTATTTTAATTTCAATTCCAACCAGACGAGATATGTTATTTCGAACCACATGAAATCTTTTAAGATAAAAGGCGAGGTCAATACCTAGCTATTTGAGTAAGTATTAGGGTATACACGTGTTTGCATGAATCGTAGATTTTCAAATCTGACGCATTTTATGCGGCTGTTTTTTTGTTATACGATAAAATAGATTAAGATATTTGAAATAAATTTTACTCTTAAATTGGCATCACTAACAACTCTGTTTGATACAAAATTTGAATGCAATACATAGCAATTCGATTTTCATTTATTGCTCAATTTTGGTTGAATAACAAACTCAGAATAATTTCCTGAACACTCGTTCCATCTTCTTTTTAAATTCATTTTTTGTTATATCTATCCACAGTTTCAAAAATCTGACTCTGTCATCTGCAGAATTTCGAATCAAATAATCAATTATATGGGTGCAAAGATTCCTTCGGAATGTTTATGCTAGTTGCCTAATATAACTGTTGAAATACAAATTAATTTTAGAATTGAGTGGAAATGACGAATGCGGTTTCTTTGCTTTTATACCATTCACAGCTGCAGCAAATGTTAAAGACACGGCAAGAAAGAGCGTCAGATGATTTATAAAAAAATTGGGTGTTCTTCAGTACATTATAATAACTGCTATGAAATGTAATGTAATTCAAAATTTAAACTCAATGCGATTGAATCCTACAATGTAAAGCTCTGCAAAAAATAGTAATTTGAATTCTGCGAATTTGAATGAATTTTAGACAGTAAAAATCTGCAAAGAAGACCCTACACAAAATAACTTGATGATTAATTGAAAAAAATGTTTTTTCAGTTGTTTTGCATTATTGCGTGTAGAGTCTCGCTGTGTGGAGTCAAATGGTCAAACTGTGTAGGGCTTTTAGAATTGAAATGATAACAAAATTATTTTATTCGCTTGTGTAGAGTATTCTTGTCCAGAGTTTTATTGTGTACAGTTTATCTAATTTCGCGAAATTTACATTTTTTATTTTGTGCAGAGTTTTAAGGTGAAGGATTTAACCGTGCTGAATTTTTTACAATATTTATATTGTTATATAAATATGATTATGCAGAGTCTTTTCGTGTAGAATGAGTGGTGTAGAATTTTTAGGTGTAGAGTTTAATTTTGTAGAATCGCTATCGCTCCCACTTGTTTGTTGTGAATAGTTGACCGATTCGAAGGTGGATTCCATGTCATTCAATCACAGTAATTTTCGTCAATTAACGAGATTGAGCTATAGCTTGCCTGATTGTTTCCTTTGCTAGTGACAAATAACACTTCATTTTTTTTGAATTGTTGAGACATGGGACCTTGAAATTATGAGGACCTTTTTTCTGAAAATTCAATATCTTCGGTTCTATTCGACCGATTCAAATTTTCAAAAGCGGAAAGTGTTTGTATTAGAATATACTTTTGAATGAAAAAAATCAGTACTGAGCTAAAGAGGCTGAAAATTATTTAATTTTACAACTTAAAAGCGGACCATTCCCAAATTTAGAGCGTTCAAAATTGAAAATTTTTGAATTTAAAGTGCTGAAAAATTATACAATAATGGTGCACAATTGAAAAATTCCAAAAAAGCATTAGAAATTAAATATTTTTAATATAGCTTTTCAGGTTTCCAAATTGGGAAAACACTTGATTCATTTGTAAGCAACGAACTTGCCTTGATCATAAAAACTTGGTCGAAAGATACAAATCTTAAAAAAATACGTTTTCTTTGATAATTGGAATGTTAACTTCAAAGTACTAAAAAAATATAGTAGGTATTTGCAGGCACTTGACGAGCAATCTCTCAACGTCTGGCGCAAATGCTGATAATTTTAAGTTCTTGCAATGTGTGATAATTTATTATCTAAATACTCGTGAAATTTTAGGAAAGAAAAGAAAAAAAATGAGATATAAAAAAGTTTGATATAAGAACGCGATTGCGTAACATTTTTAATTTTATCGAAACAATAAGAAGGCAACGTCATGCAACTTTTTAATAGGCTCCGTCACATGAGACTGGATTATACTACGACAGTCTCACCAGTCATAACGTACTTACAACTTAATACTTCAAAATAGAAAAATAGGAATTGTTTGTATAGGTGACTACTATAATTAATTACCATCTTGACCCTAAAGCCAATATAATCAAAAATTAATGCTATATTTTTGGAGGAGATTTGTCCAAAGTCGCTTCGAAAAAGAATATCGAAACAAACCAATAAAAAAATCATAATTTCGTTTTGATTTCTCATATACTGCGTTTTAGCAACAAAATTCACGCCTCATGGAGAGAATTTCACGTATAGTAAATACTAAATTTTAGACGAAATATGTGTACGTCCATATAAAAAGGGCCCTCAAAGAATTTCCAAAAACTGATTTCCGAAAAAAACGCATCATTTTTTATCTCCAATTTTAACACCTTTACACTCAATATTAACATTTAAAAAATCAACCCGTTTCGCGAGCACATTCTCATCGCGCGCTTCGTTCGCAAGTTTGAGCGCGCCTAGGGCGCGCGATTCAGTCGATTGGTCGATTGGTCTTATAAAGGAATGTTTAACGGCAAATTTATTTGACTTTTTAAAAGCACAACTTCTACTCTCTGACTTCTTTCCTTATCTCGCGTCGTTTGGCTCAACAATTAAAATCAAAATATTCCAATATTATTTTCCATTGGTAAAAAATAAAGTATGCCTCCTATGAAAAAATGTTCGAGAGAAAGCCTATGGGTCTTCGTGAAGGCAATAATTTTGATATCTTAATTTTTTTTCGCAGGGCCGGTGCAGCCCAGATTTCGCATGTATGGAGTTTAGACTTTATAGTGAGCGGAGATATTTTTTTTAGCTTTTTTTTATAATAAAGAGAAGGTTCTTCTTCGTACATCGTTTCTAGAGATAAATTCTTTTATCACTTTGCTTATATCTGCGTTATCCAACAAAACCTGGTGAATGTTTAATGTCGCCACATTATTTAGTCGCTTTTGGCCCATAGTTGACGTCAAATAAGTTTTCAGAATCTTATACTCTTCAAGCAGAGAATGAGCGTTCATTTGTACAAGAGCTACTCGGAATAGTGAGCAAAATTTTAATGAGCTTTTTGTACTTTGAAAGAAGACTACCTATTTCAACGTTATTTTTTAAGTTTAGGAACGTTACTACGTTCTTTAGGCAACTGAAAAAGTTTTCCAAAGAGTTTTAAAGATCCACTGTTTCAGGTGTAAATTGACTATTCATGGAGATTAAGACCTGATCAAAAATTTCAAAAAAATAGTTTCCTGTATTAGCTCTCAGAGGTTGAAAACACATGTGAACTACCTTTCGTTTCGAAACCTTGTGGAGCTTTAATGTTGAGGTACTTCGGGTTCTTCAAAAATGAGATCTTTTACACCCTTTACTGCATCAGCCCATGCCTTGCCGAACTCATAAATTCATAAACTTAATTAAATTCTCGATGTTAAATCATAAACTTAATTTCACAAATATAAAAATTTTTGAACTAGAAGGGTGAATGTTTTATTTTTATTTATTTAGATACTGTTTTCTCGTAACACTCATTGAAGGCTGTTAAAAAACCAAACCTGTAATATTTGAAGGGTGGCACTTCAGAACTACATAAGCAAGAGTTTTATAAAAAATGGGTTCATTCCATGAAAATATCTTGAAAAATCAAATACACATTGTTGTAAAAGGATTCTTTCGAAACATCATGTTTTGATACGATAATTTAAATAAAATTTTCTAAATACAATTTCAACGTAGTAATAATTTTTCAACCCTTTAGCATTAATATTTCTTGAAATTATTTCAATTTGATGAAAACAAATATTCAAACATTTTTTTCGGATTTTTAGCAAAAAAATGTCTACCATACTGTGATATTGCGATCTTCTATTTTGATTTTCTCGGAGCGAAATAATTTGTTTGTATCAAGCATTCTTTATTCTCATTTAGCAGCCCATATTTCGGGAGCTAGTTTTAATTTTTGTAAAAAATTGAAGATTCGATTTTTAACCGCCATCCAAAATCGATTTTGGAAACCCATGAATTTTCAATCTCAAAATTCTAAGTGTCACTTCCAGATTGTTAACTTCCACATCCATTTCGTCGATCCTGGATACATTTTTTAAATCTAAATTCTTTGGCCTCAATTCAGCACCATTTTAGTTCGGGACTAGACTTTTGTTTCATCTTCAAATGGTGATTTTGATTTTACAGAATGTTATTTCGTTCTTTTAAAAATTCCCTATTTTGTTGGTTATCTAGTTCTGTACTGACACCCTTCATTTATGGAAGTATGTTCGCAGAAGTATAATCATTTTAAAGAATTTTATTTAAATTTCTTATATAACTATTTAGTACCTTGTACTGTAGCAAACCTATTTAATGCCTTTCCTGTGTTGTTAGATTTTACATATTCAAAATTAAAGATTAACGAATTCCTAAGACATGAACTCGACCGTGGAAAAAAATTGTTTGACCTTTCTCAAATGATAAAATCCCATGATCCCATCATTGTTGTCTTAACACCGATCATCAGGGGAGGAGAACCAGAACTGCAATTCGCAAATATAATAATGAATATTTATTAAGTTCAATTAAGAAGGATATGTACATAGCAAGTCAAATAACTTATACATTTGTATACAGCCCAAAAGAAATTTATATATTTTCACTGAGCAATTAGTATAATTTTTCACTATGGAATTACTGAATACTCGTATTTCGACTAATTCAATTAGTAATTTTGGACCAACCTCTACTGACTTACTATGGTAATTTGAATCTTTAATAAATTTATAAAACGTTTATAAACAAATTTACTAATTTTGCGTTTTCGAAAATAGACAATTTTGTTTTTGGAATCATTTCGTTTTCTCTCAAGAAAAATATCTTGACACAAGAAATTTCGACTCAACGACATACTTGTGAATGTCATAAAAAATTATTATAAAAAGAATAAAATTTTTGAACATATAACATTTTTCTTTTCTGGAGAGTCGCTTCTTTTCATTTAAAGAATAATATTATTACCAGAAAAAGTTGTCATTTGACAACATATAGTGATAATTATCATTGCATTTATCAATTCTTCTAAATAAAATCACTGTTTTTGGTCTCTTTTAACTTATAAGGTTTTTTTTCTCGGTGAAATATAGTCCTTAAGATAAGAATAAGTGATTTCGCTCGGAAAAAGAACCTTATAAGTAAAAGAAGGCTAAGACTGTGAATTTGTTTATAAGAATTTTTGAAAAAAATTATAATTATGTTGTTGAATGGCGATCCATTGTGTGAGGATATCATTCTTTAGATGAAAAGAAATGACTGTATAGAAAAGAGAAATTTTCTTTGTTTAAAACTGCGATATAAGTGTATTTGTCTATAACAATTGTTTATAAAAATTGTTTATAATAATGACAGTTGTTGTTGAAAGACAATCTATTGTGACAAGATATTATTCTCTGATGAAGTTATTTTAATGGACGATTTGAAAAATATGTAGCTTTAAAGTCCAAGGTTTTTCCAGCAAAATCATCGTTTCGAAATCTTGCGCTCAATTCATTTCGAAATCTAGTAAATTGTTCCTAAAAATGTTTTAAATTGATGAAATCAAGAGCACATCATAATCTGTAAATCTGGACCAAGGACCCGAAAGAATACTACGTGATTGCTGAGTGATCATAAAAAATGTTTACCCGTGGAATAGGAATTTCTGCGAAGTTACAAGTACGAGATTCGTCACGTGCGTTAATTTGTTATCATAATCTTTCTCTGAAAAAATAAATATTTGACCTTCATAAATGAAGGTCAGAAATATATTATATTTTTTCTAATTTCGACCTGTAGAAGACAACATTTTTTTTTAATGATATTAAAAGAGGTACAAATCGCTGAAGTCGATAGTACCCACAAAAAATCTAAAAATTTCACCTAATACTAATTTTAGTCTACAATATGTGTATAATTTAAAAAAAAATCAATAAATATCTTGCACTTTTACATCTTCGTTTCTTTTTTTGAATTTTGAAAATGCTATAACTCTCACAATTTTTTTTCTATCGAAAAAAGTCATATGAATGAGTTGTTCGTATTTCTGAGTACTGCGAGTAGCCGTGCATAAAATATTAATATCTTGAAAAAAAAATTGTTTTAAACATTTTGAAAATGCTCTAACTCTTTGAATTTTTCTCCAAAATGACTGGCTAACGAAATTGATTTTCAGTTCGCGACACTAAAAAAGTGTACCAAAGGCCAATCAAATAGATTCATTCTCTCAAAAATTATCGTGCTCACAGACAGACATACAGACATTAGTACATACATACGGACAGACACATTCGTAAAAACCTATTTTCCGGGTTCAGGGGGTCTCAAAAGATGGACATTTGACAAAAAAAGGGGGGGAGGGTCAAATTTTACACAAATCTAATACCTTCTCTGATGAAAATGTAAAAATGATTATATCCTGCAGGATTAGTAAGAGCCGAAAAATTTTTGTGAGATCAACCAAACTTTCTAAACTTCCATGCAGAATTAGTGAAATAAAATTAATCTAAAAATGTACATGCAAGCGATACAACGAGAACATATAATATGAGTTAAAAAAAAAAATGGTCAAGAAAGGTCAATTTGATCTTTTTAGAAATCTTTTGCTAAGTATTTCCAGACTACATACTTTGAAATCCCGACTACTATACACGTAGTGTTCATTTATAAAATTTTGTTTTGGACCAATCTTTTTACATTCTCATCATTTATGATGGGATGTCTTAGATTCATATGAAATTGGACCTATCCAGTTTTCGTCAATTCTCGACTTTCTGAGACCCCCTGAGTCAGAAAAAATGGTTCTTACGAAAGTGTCTGTCTGTCGGTTTGTCTGTATGTTGTCTGGCGATGCGATAACTTTCAAAGGAATTTCACAAGGAATTTTCTAATTTGAATTTCCTTTTGCACACTGGTTTGTGGTCCAACAAGTCAGATCAAGGTCGTTAGTCAGCCTTCCACCGCCAATATTTATGGTTTTAGCCATGAAAAATAAAACTGAGAAAAGTAATAATTCAACTTTCCCACGAAACACGCCAGATACGATAAATAGACAAGAGACCAAAATTATTCGTCTCTGAAAGTTCTACAAAGCTGACCTTGACGGTTTTCCAATAGTAATAATAGTTTTTGTTTTAAGCTTGAAAAATGCCATAAGAAAATCCAAAATTCAAATTTATAGTTAAACAATGCAAATAACGATGAAAGCTTCAACAGCAAAATTACTCACCTCGAAAAGACCTGCGAAATTGACCGTAACAATTTTTTTTCTATATTTCACTCTTAAGCTGGTATTGATAAAACTAAAATATACATAAAAAATATTTTTGTTACTTATGTCGGTTCTAAAACTTGCCAAGTTTTTTTATCACCAATTCAAAACATACATTTTTAGCAATTTTGTATTAAATTAAACTTTTCTTATGGTTTCTCCAATACTGCAAATTTATGCTGGAATGTATTCAATACGGGTGCATTTTGTTTAATTTTTTCTCGCTTTTGCTGCACAATTTTTCAGCTGAGTATGAAAATAAAATGTTAAATGTTGATTTTATAAAATTTAAACTCAGCTCAAGAAATTTCGAGCGCGAAGCGCGAGTGTCATGATCAGAATGTATTTCTCAAACCCGAAGAACTTTTGAGAAAGTTATATCTACATTATCACTTAATGTTTAAGCATGAAAGCGATGAGAATGTACTCGCGCAGCGGACAGATTTTTTTCCTAATGCTTCTCACCAATTCTTTGAAAATTATACGGTTTTTAAAAATGATAACTTATTTTTTCGGGAAAAATATTCTGCATGTCTGTTATAGAAAATTTGATGTGATTAATAGTTAATGTTTTTTGATGTGGTAGTGCCAGCTTCACGTGAAGCTGGCATTACTAGACGAGTTTGAAAAAAATTACAGGGCACAGTTTTTTTTCACGGCAATAATTGGCAAAAAATTAGCACAACATTTCTACGTTGAAAAAAAATTTATGTGAATAATAGTTTCCGTTTTTTTATGTGGTAATGCCAGCTTCACGTGAAGGTGGCATTACTACACGTTGAAAAAAATTACAAGACACAAAATTTTCTTTTTGCGGCTTAAATTAGAACGAAATTGGCACGAAATTATTGCTCACAGGTCTTTGCAAAAGCAACAGTTTGGATATCTTAACTTTTTTTCGTATCCCGCATTATTTGGGTCCAAATTTGAATTTTCTATTTTTTAAGAAAATTGAAAAAGTTGTTATGCCAGTCTCGTAAGGCTTTTGAAAAGCAATCTTTTTTTTCTCCTGACTTTTTTTCATATTATGCATTGTTTGGATTGAAATTTTCATCTTCGTTCTTTTCTTTGAATTTTTTAAATGCTGTTATCGTGTTCACAGATGCCGACGACGACGACGACAAGGACATCGATAACGATAACGACAGGCAGACACCGAAGTAAAATCCATTTTTTCTCAATCAGTGAGTCTGAAACGTCGAGATTTAAAGAAATGTGCAAAAGACAATTTTCACATAAAACCAATACCTTCTCATTGGATGAGAATGTAAAAAACGTAAAATAATTCAACTTAATACCAAATACCAAGTACAAAATTTTGAAAATTTGCTGTAATTCTAATTTTGACTCCTGGGTCTTGTTGATTTTCTTTACTAGTATATTTCTATTTTTAATAATTGTTTCGGACTTATTCAAATTTTTTATTCCTGTGCAGTCTGCATAGAATTATTGAGGATACTCAAGATTATCTATGTTCCTGTATTTATTGTTTAAACAATCCACAAAGTCCGGTGCACTGTAATATTATTTTTCTCAACTTTTCTTTAATACTTTTCAAATTTTCGAAAAATGTTTGATTCAAAAATCCAACAATACATTTGTTCTTCCAATTCGAGGCTCAGAACCCTAGTAAAATATTAAAAAAGCGCAATAATTGCTGTAGAACTAAGCACAAAATCATGTCATAACTAGAGCTCAAAAAAATACTTTAAATAATTTTTTTGGACCTCTTGAAATTTTATATTCCTGTAAATGCTGAATGAAGTTATCAGGGATATTGGTGATTTTCTATATTTTTGTATTGATAGTTTGAACAATCGACCGAGTTCAATCGAGTCTACTTTCTTTTTCAAAAACATATCTTTAGTTCTTTTGAAATTTTCAAAAACTGTTGTTGAGCATCCAGCGATCGATTGTTACAACCAGTCCCAGGTTTAGTTCTTTCCCAAAAAATTGTAGAAGTATATAATTGCAACAGGAACGAATTCAAAAACGAGTTACTACCAGACCTAAAAAAAACTTCTAATAATTTTTTTGGCTTTTTGAAATTTTTGTATCCTGTCATACATTAATTAGTGATTTATAGGATAGAAAACATTAGTGATACACTTATATTAATAAAACCAACACGGTAAAACGCCGATCCTCAAAAGTACGCCTAACTCGGTGTAGTTTTGAGTTGCAACATTTCTGAGACACGAAAACAAATGAAGGCACAATGAGAATTTTCATTTTTAAAATTACGATGCAAAAAATTTCACACTAATGGTTTTCTGTGATTATAAATCTTTACCAGTTAACAAAAAGTTTAGTTCGTGCAAGTTTACTTGAAAAATAATGCAAAAATTAAGTTTTTTTTTTTTAATATCAAAGTTCAAACCATAGTTTAAGAGGGTCAACTCATGAAAGTTATCTATTTGAGGAGTAAATATATATTTTTTCAACAAAGTGTAAGTAATCGTCTTTCTATTCGTTGGCTCCGCGGAAAAAAGGTTAGTTTGTGCAGGATAACTTGAAAATTAATGCGAAAATCGGATTTTTGTTTTTTGAATGTTAAAGTTTAAACCAAATTTTAAGAAGCAATAATCGGTAACCCGTAGGTGCAACAGCAATACAATAGTACCAAGGAGTAGAACAGGGGCGGGGCAAAGTTGAGGAAAATCTAGCCTCAAAGAAAAAAAATCTTCGTCCTGCATGTTCTCGGAGCCTTATAACATTTTTCAAAAGAGAAAATTTTTCATGGCAGTTTGTACCGTGTAACTTAGATTTAATAAAATTAATTAAAAGTACACAGTTTCATGTAAAATTTACTGAGGAATCCCAATTTTAGTCTCCCAATCACTAGTTTCACTCATTTTTTTACGAAATTCGTCAAAATCCAATTTTTCAAAATTGCTTCATTTGATCCCTAACGCATTTTCTCTTGCTACATAAAGAAGTCATTTTTGAGAAAAAAATCTAATTATTAGGCTTTTGTGTAATTTTGGAAATTATTTTATTCAAAATTTTGTATCTTTCTTTGTTATGTCCACAGGAATAGAAATAACTTTTTGATTTTTTTCTAAAGTATTAATTTATCATCGTGTAATTTTATTTTGTTTCAAAACGCAATTGAAGTCCCTTTTAACTAAAATGTCCTGCAAATCAGCTCAGATTTCTTCTGTGAAATTTCCTATTCTCTGCATTCTGAATAGCTGTGAATGTTTAAATGACGTCAAGTAAAAGATATGCTGGTTTTGTGGCTTTTCTTTCTTTTTGAATTATATTATTTGCCTTCAAAGTGTTACTGCTCTCGATAACCTGCCTGAAAATAAACGTTTTCAGCCGTTTTCAGGTAGACAGTTTATTAGGCCAATATTTTCTGAACCAGTCTTTCGGTGTTTCACAACTATTCATTGCTCCAATTTTCAGTCTCTGTTCCGCCCCCAAATATAATCCTCTACTAATACTTTTCTGTGAAGTGTGAAGATGCTACCTGTTGCCCATAAACTGTGTGGGTGCCAGGTAATTTACCAATGTTACAACCAGAGAGAAACTCTACAGCAGCACCGGAAACAAGGCAAGGTGCAGGGCAAGTAAAAAAATTTGTCTGCTTCGCCGATTATGTGAACTGTAGGAGACAAATATTGTTGGTTATATTATTTGGAATTTTATGGCTTTTCATCTTGATTTTATAAAGCCAAACTTTGAGTGAGTTACCCAAGAAAAATTTGGAAAAAAACATGAAAGGTAAGCAAGTGGGCAATATCATGAGCCGACGAATCGAAAGACAAGCACTTCGCATTTTGTTGGAAAAAAAAGTTACTCTCCACCTTATTAACATTCATGAGTTGCCCCCCAACTATGGGTTTAACTTAATTATTCAAAAAATAAAAGCCTGATTTTTGCATTATTTTTCAAGTAAACTCACACGAAAAGAACTTTCCTTTCACGAAGTAGACAAATGAAAAGACAAACACATTTTGTTGGAAAAAAATAGCTACTACCCATCTAATTAACTTTCATAAGTTGGCCCACTTCAACTTTGGTTTAAACTCTAAATTTCAAAAATCAAAAGCCTATTTCTGCATTATTTTTCCAGCATTTTTACAGAACTGACCTTCTGTTCCAGAAGCCTTCAGGGAAAAGAAAGTTCAAAGAAAAGCATTCACATCTTGTTTAATGAAAAAAAGTTACAACATTCGTAATTGATTTTTGTGAGTTACCACCCTTAAAGGTTCAGACTTCAACACTAGAAAATCGAAAGTTCCAATTGCCGATGATTCTTCAAATATTTTCACAGAAATTGTCCTTTTGTTTCAGGAGCCTTCAGGAAAATGAGAGTTCAAAGACAAGCATTTACATTTTGCTTAACAAAAGATAGTTACAACACTCGTAATTAATTTTCGTGAGTTGCCAACCTTGAACTGTAGTTCAGACTTCAACACTGAAAAATTAAAAGTCCCAATTGCGCATTATTTTTCCAAGTATTTTTACAGAAACTGTCCGTTTATTTTAGGAGCCTTCAGGGAAACGATAGTTCAAAGGCAAGCATTTACATTTCGTTTAACAAAAAATAGTTACAACGCACGTAATCAATTTTCTTGAGTTACCACACTTGAACTGTAGTTTACACTTCAACACTAAAAAATCAAAAGTGATATTTGCGCATTATTTTTCAAGTATTTTCACAGAAGCTGACCTTTCGTTTACCGAAGTCGTCATACGCAAATGAGTTTAAAGACAACCATTCACATTTTGGTAAAACAAAATAGTCACTCTTCGTATAATATATTAATTATTTTTTCTTTTACTGGTTCACTTTACTTTTTTATGTGACGTGCAGATATGAATATTGGCTTCAAGGGTAGGGTCATGCATTTGAGGTAGATTACCTGGATCACCTTCCTCCATATAAGTTCAGCTGCAGCACCCATATTACATATATGTGATATGTATTTCAGAAATTGATATAAAACGTGTTATTTTATCTGAGTTGTTAGATATTAAATTATGTTATCATGATGGTTCAATATTTTGCTGCTACAAAGTGCTTCGAATTTTTAAATAAATTTTTATTTGATAAGATGCAAGTACTTGTTAATAATAATTATTACTTGAACATAGTGTACGTAAACTGTAACTGCATAAAAGTAATATCAGAGATATGATATCCACCTGAAGAAATGCCCTTATCTTACCGACTTTACAATTTTTGCAACTTTGAAATTATATATACATAAAAGTTGAAATTTTTTCTTTTTCTTCCAAACAAGTGTTGAAGATAAATTAGAGAAAGCATTTAACAAATTTTCACGAAATAAATAATTTCTAGATGAAATATAGTTTTATATTTATATATTTCCCTAACGATCGACCTGCTCATCAAGAAAAGCCCATTAGCGACCAGTGGTGCCAAATCGAGGAAATAAAATTGTTATTTTCTGCGCTATTTTCATTGTTGTGATTTCTGTAAGAATTCGCTTAAGTAAATGAATAAATCAAACTTTTTCCACTCATATCATATTCGTTATTACTGTCCGCATGGCGGACAACTTCCATTTTAATCATCCAAAATTTTCTGAATTCGATAATCCAAGATTTTATGGATGCAAAAAAAATTGTGGATGTTTTTTATTTTTCAGAGAAGTCCACTGTAGATTTCCTTTTCCTTTTTAGAATGCAAAAAACTGAATTTCGATTCATGCATTATTTTTCAAGTATTCTTTAAGGAACCATTCAGATGACATTACCGTTTCACCTTGAGAAACGGGTTCAGTAAAAGCAGGAAGCCTTCTATTCTGAATTCCATGAAGTCTCAGGGGTGGCCTTTCAAACTTTTCTCTAACTTTAAATCATTAAGATTTCACTATTAATCAGAGAAATTCCTCACTTATTCGATACAGTGATCCATTTCTAGCTATTTAAATCAATGAGATTGCGTTGTGAAACAGGAAAAATTCTTACTGATTTGATTTAGCGACTCATTTGTCACTGATTCATATTGATAGAGTCCCTTCTAATTAAACTAAAACTGTTAAACTCTCAGAAATTTGCAAGGATGAAAATATCCAGGAATTTTCTGAGACCGAGAAAAGCCGGGAAATGACAGAGAATTCAGTTTTTCACCGGGAATTTTACAAATTTTCATGAGAAATATCTGTCCAATCACTTTAAATATACCAAATTTCATCTCATATGAAATAATGCAAATTGAAAATAATTCAATTTTTTTAAAGTCTTACGTTCAGTTATTAACTTTTTCAATTCTGAAATCATTCAGCTACACTGCCTGATTCTAAAATCCGTAACTTTAATTATTTTCTATTCCAAGTCTTCATTCTTAAGTATACATTTTCATTTCACAGAATTTAAAAATGCAGTATTGAAGATTCAGAAAATAAAAAATTAAAAGTGTTTGAAATTGAAAATTTTTGATAAAAATGTTTTTAAGTTGATCATCTGTGAATATAAATTAATTAATGATTTTATAAGATGATTCTGAATCTGTTCAATATTAAAAAATTTACAGGTTTTGGTGATAAAAATTGAACTGTTTCAATTCGAAAGCCTTAGTAGTTAAATAAATGTAAAAGCCCGATTTAAACTTTATAAACTATTTTCAATTTTCAAATAATTTCTAATTAATAGATTCATAACTAAAAGCCCTTATTCAATTTCAAATCCTATTGAAATATTGTTTCAGTCTAAAATATTTCATTTTTAAACCATTTAATTTGCAATTTATTAATTAAAAAAAAGAACAATTTTTTGAATATTTAGAAATATTTGACTTTACATTTAAAATGAGCAATTATAGATGAAATATTCAAAATTAAACAATTTGAATCTGAATCGTTTGAAATGAAAAGCCTTGAATCGTTAAAATTTCAAAATTTCAGAGTGCTACATATTGAGACTGAATTTTACAATTTTAATTATTCCATTAAAAAGAATTTCAATTTATAAGCGAAAGTGTTGAATTTCGATTTATAAATGACAGTCAAAGAATTATTAATTTGAAACGACTTAAGATGAAAATAATTTAACTTTTAATTTGAAGAGTTCTAAGTTTAAAAAAATGAAATCGTTTATTTTTTAATGTTTCTAACTTAAAATTGCTTAAGATGAAATAATTGTCGAACTTTCACAAATTTATTAATTTATTCTTCATTTTAGAGCACAGAAAATGATAACGTGGATTTATATTTGTTAACCAGAAACTTTTGAACTGTTCAATTTATAAAAGTTTAAAATTAAAAATGTTGCAGCTTAACGGTATTTAATTGAAAAAATTTCAATTTAAATATTTTTGAATCTTTCGGAATCTTTCAAATCTTTGTGAAATATTTGAAATCCTCTGGAATATTTTGAAATCTTTGGAATCTTTATAATCTTTGTGAAATATTAAAAAACTTTGTTAACTCTTTTGAAATCTTCGAAAACTTTGAAATCTTTCTGAAATTTCGAAAATCTTTGTGAAATCTTTGAAATTTTCATATTTTGAAATATTTAATGTATTTGAAATCTTTGTGAAATTTTTGAAATCTTTATGAAATCATTGAAATCTTTGTGAAATATTTATGTAAAAACTTTGTTAACTCTTGTGAAGTCTTTGAAATCCTTGAAATCTTCGTATTTTTGAATCTTTTGGAATCTTTGAAATGTTTGTAAGATTTTCGAAATGTTTTGAAATGTCTTGAAATCTTCTTAAATCTTTTGATATCTTTAAAATCTTGTGAATTTTTCAAAATCTTTATGTAATCATTAAAATCTTTGTGAAATATTTGAAAAACTTGTTAACTGTTTTGAAATCTTTGAAATTTTTCTGAAATGTTTAAAATCTTTGCGAAGTCTTTGAAATCTCCTGAAATATTTTGAAATCATTGAAATCTTTGTGAAATATTTTATAACTTCGTGAACTCTTTTCTTTGAAATCTTCGAAATCTTTAGAAATATTTTGAAATATTTGAAATTTTTGAAATCTTTGTGAAACTTTTGAAATCTTTATTAAATAAATGAAATCTTTCTGAATTTTTAAAAATTTTTCCGAAATATTCAAAATCTTCGTATTTTGAAATCTTTGAAATCTCTTGGAATTTCTGAAATCTTTGTAAAATTTTTGAAATGTTTTGAAATGTTTCGAAATTTTCTGAAATCTTTCTGAAATGTATAAAATCTTTGCGAAATATTTGA
This sequence comes from Melikaiella ostensackeni, assembly GCA_032362435.1. Lineage (NCBI taxonomy): Eukaryota > Metazoa > Arthropoda > Insecta > Hymenoptera > Cynipidae > Melikaiella > Melikaiella ostensackeni. Next base: position 7,563 of record JAUMHM010087415.1, on the reverse strand, counting down.
AATCTTTTGATTCGAAGTCAAAATTGTTCTCCTTGAAGAGGCCAACAAAAAGTCCCTTTTCCATTTTGCGGTATTTTGAACCATTTTTTGAGTACGTTTTTCGAGCAAAAATACAAAAAATAGCTTTTTTAAAAATAATTTAGAGGCTCCTCTAAATTTTCTGAATCCAAAAAAATTGAAAAAAAAACTCAAAAATTAACAAAATGGAGGCTATTTGTCGGATTTTTTTTTAAGAATGTGCAGGATACGGGATAAAATTCAACCTAAAAATTGTTCTCTTTGAAGAGACCTGCAAAAAGTTCCTTCTCCAATTTTTGATATTTTGAACTGTTTTTTGAGTACATTTTTAGAGTATGTTTTTGAGTAAAAATACACATTTTTGATAGTACTCAAATACGATTAAGAATATCGAAAATGGAAAAGAAACTTCTTGTAAGTTTTTTCAAGGAGAACAATTTTTAGTTCAAATTTTTTCCTTATATCGCACATTTTTCGAAAATTTCGCCATTTTTAAAATTTTTGAAATAAAAAAAAATCCGGTTTTGAAAAATTTAGGGAACCCTCCACAATAATAAAAAAGAAAAAGTCAATTATTTTCATTATTGTAAAAAATACCGAATTTAAAAAAAAACGTTTTTTTTTTGGTAAACAGATTGCAAAAATTGTTTGGCACGCCATCCTAAAACTTGTTTTAGGTCAAAAAGAACACGTATACCAAGTTATATGGCTTCTTAACAATTTGAACCTTTTTTGGATAATTTGCCTTGTACCGCATCGACTACATATACAGTACCGACCTGAATTTTGCAATTATGAGTCCGCAGAAAAATCGCATATGCGTATTGTATATTGTATATATAACTTTCAAAGGTCATTTTCGTCATTTCTCTTTTCAAACTGTCTGAATTTATGTAAGAAAGCACTTTCCATAATACCTCAAAATATTCGTTGCAATAGAAGATATTTGACAAATTCAACAGCAAGAAAATTGCATGTCACTCTCAAAAGTAAGTGCTGATTCTTCGGCCAATATTTCATATTTCAAGATGAAAGTTCGTTTTCAACTACTTTCATGTGTCTACTTTGAAAATAAATACTTCCATCGCTTGTATTAAAAAATGGACTTTTGGCCAGTTTTTTTAACTTCTATCCCACTGTGTCACGTTTCCCTATGACCGGTATGAATTTGACCTTACGATATTTGTTGCAAACATAAAAAAAATTATTTCATAAAACATGAGATATTTTTTCTTCCCCCTATTTATGTATATAATGCTATTATATCAAATTTTAGTGATGGAGAAACCATTAAAAGCCTTGTTAAAAATTTGAAAAAAATGTTATTTCTGGTGCCCAGGTTTTAAATTTTTCATCTGAATGTATAACATATTCTTTCCCTATCTTATGGGAAAGGTCTCAGAATTTTGACAATCCTTACGAAAAATGTCGAGGGGTACAGTTATGCTCTTATATCCGTTTATTCTTAAGAAATCGTACATTTTATGACTTGCCGGCCCCAAATAATTTGGTTTTTAATCGAACACAAAATGAGAATTTTATCCATTATACTGGCTAAAATTTTCATTCATAACATGTTTCTCTAAAACTAATATGCATATTTAAAAAATTCGAAAACAACGCAAATCTCAATTTTTACATAATTTTGATGCTGGCAGTCTCTGCAAATTGTTTAAAAATTTTGAAAAAATTAGGAGAATATTTTCTCACTCAGAGAAACAAACTTTCGCGATATGGCTACCAAAAAATAAAAACAAGTTTTTTGTGAAACACCCTAGTGTCTAGCGACCTGGGTAATTTCGGAAATTTGCCGGGAATTTTGTGCACCTTGCAAACTACGGGAAAATGAAGAGAATTCATGAAAAGATTCGGAAAATCTGTGGTCATACATTTATTTTTATTTATTTATTTTTAGAAATGTTTATTTTCTGCTTAAAATTATTATTACTTTTATAATTATTAAGTTGTACGATTTAATGGTAAAAGCGTGTAACGAGTTGAACGTCCTCGATTTATTATCAGCTAATCAGAAGGTTCCTTGAAATTCATTAACCAAAACATGGCGCAAGCCTGCTATTTTTTTTGTCGATAAGATGTTATTCATAAACAAGGCATTTGGGAAAAAGAATTTTTATTTTTTCTAGTAAATTTCCGGTCGTATTCTGGTCCTGAGTTTTTACAGGGTGGCCGCTACGTATAAAATATAAGCTCTCAACTATTTAACTGAACAATTTCAAATTAAAACAAAATTATCTATTAATTTGAAATGATTCGAAAATTGAATATAGTTTATATAGTTCCAATTAATTTATATTTACAGTTGATCTTCTTAAAATGCTTTTTATCAAAAATTTTTTATTTCAAACGCTTTTAATTATTTTGTAATTGTTTTTACCAATGATATTTGAAATTAGAAGTTTGAACGAGGTTTTTTGAACGAAAAATTGTATTTTCAATCAAAATTTTCAAACAGAACAGTGACTCAAAAAAGAAATATTTGTACACAATTGAATGTTATTTTTAATATAGTGTTTTATTTGTAGTTATCTGCATGAAAAACGTGAATAAATATATTCTATTCCACGAAGCAAATATTCCTTTGATGAATCACTATTCTGTTTGACAATTCTGTTAAAAATACAATTTTTCATTTGAAAAACCTCGTTCGTACTTGTATTTTTAAATATAAATGGTAAACATAATAAACAAAATTAATAGCATTTATGGAAAATAAACTTGTTCGCGAGAAACATGATAAAGTTAAAAAAAGTCAGTTTTCCGTGAAAAAAAGGAATTAACAAAATTATTATTTGCATAATTTTGGAAGATTATTCAAGGAAATTACATTTATTAGCATTTTGATGATAAAAAGAACAAAAAAAGGTGCAGGCAGCAAGAATCGAACACGCAACCTTCCGGCTATAAAGCCGAAGCGCTACTGCCTCAGCTACTGGCCGATTGGAAGTGTTCTTCGCCAAACTTTATTTGCGGGTAGTGAATCTTTCGAAGTCGATTTTCTCGAAAACGGTGAAAAAGTGCATATTACTTGATTTGGCAAATCAATATTAAAAAATAACGAAATACTAATAAAATAATAAAAAATTATTAAACGAAACTAAAATTGACAATTGGCGGTCTCTCCTTGTAAGTACTCCAAGAACGTCGGCCATCTTGGCTTGAATTGATACATGACCTCGAATCAGATCATTACGACCTCAAAAATCGATCATTCATTCCAGCTGATCAAAATGATCTTAATTTCGGTATCATTTTTGTTGCATATCAAAATGATATTTATTTCCATATCATTTTGAACATTTTTTTTGCGGTGCGGTTCCGTTTCAGGACACCCAATATAGCATAGGCCGATAAACTGTCTCTAAGAATAATTAATAGAACGTAACTATTTCTATTCATCAGATTTTTTATCAAATTTCTCAAAACATTTTGTTAGTGTATATAACTTAAGTAGTTTTTTCAACAAATATAAAACGTTCAGAATAAGTATAACGTTCTAAAAAAGTGTGGGTTTTCATAAAAAAAGTAGAATTGTTGTTGAAATTTTATCTACGCTATAACATCAAATATGAAAAGCAATATTTTACATTAAAATAAGTACTGATTGCTTATCGTTAGTGAAAATATGTGGATTTATCAGGGCTGTTTATTAATAATATTACAAGTTATAGAAATGAGATACATAATAATTAGAAAAGTTTAGTAAAAGGACGTGATTGTCCTCTCCACTATTAATTTATTGTGACAATAAGAAGGCAGTATTATGAAGATTGTGAAACTTAGCTAGTTAGCTCCACAAAAATCAGATATTTACAAGTTATTGCTTGAAAATTTAAAGATAAGAATTGTTTACACACTTAATCTATTTTACCTCATTTTATTCACGTTGAAAATAATCTCTTCAATGCCTTATTTTAAATGTAAATTCGCACATAACAGTTTAAAAAAACTCCTTTTCAAGGTTTCTGTCCTTTTATGTCCATTATCATCATTTTTACAAAAGTCACGCGAGGATGGATGCCTCCTTATTAGTTGTATTTCACGAATTCTTGTCTAGTAGTTTTTACATTTTCATGAATGGTTTAGTAAAAAGTACTAAAAATTATTAATAGAAATTTTTACCAAAGCAAATTAGTGGAAACCTAAATACGCTCTTGTTGTCAAAAAATATCAAGGACGCAAGATAGTTAATTTCAAATTCATTTTATATTGTAATTGTGGTCGGAATAATTTACAGCAGCATGGCAATTCAATTAAAAATTAAAAATAAGAAATAAAACGAGAAACGAAAAATAATTTTTATATAACTTTTAACGTTAGTAAAGTATGGCAAAATAGATGATGTGTGTAAATAATTGAAACGATGACATGTAAATACGTAAGGTTGGGAGACGTGACGTAGTCTATTTACAAGTTTTAAAATATTACCCCCTCATTGCTTCAATAAAGTTTAAAATGTTACACAATAACTTTTTTTTATTAAACCTTACTATTTGTCACATATCCCATTCATATAACCTTCTTTTAATTATTATATACAGCTCTAAATGAATTTATTGTAGTCTTCCGCTACCGAATTAGTGAATATTTCACTACTGAAATTTCACTAATTTCGATTAAGAGTGAAAAATGAGAAAAATCGTTGTTCCTAATTGAAATAATATTTTCACGTACCGCAACTATTCTCAAACAAATTGAAAGTTGTATTATACGTCCGCGACAACAAGTTTTACGAAAAAGTATTATTTGGTCTATTTTTTGCAACACGAGAAACAAAACTCCATTCTTAATTCTTTGAATATATTCGAATATTTTTCAATGTTCCAGAAGGTTTTAGAAGATTCCAGAATATTGGAATGATAATTAAAAAATTATCTTGGCAAACATGTTACGTATCTTTCAAGGTCCTATGGATCATATTCCACCGTACCTAAATTCAGAATGTTCTCGAATTTTCTAGCACCAGAAGCCAGAAGTATCACTATAAAAGTCGAGTTCTCTTTTCCTCCACTATCAGTCAGTTCCATTCAGTGATTGTGAAGTTTCTTACAAAAATGGGAAAACAGTCTTATATGAGTGTCTTAATACTTTGTGCGATTTTGTCGCCAGGAATTGTGGTTTCATCTGACGAAAATATTGGTAAGTGAAATGATATTCTCCCTATTGGAAAAAAATATAGAAAGTTCGTACATATATTATAAAAAGTTACCGCAATAATTGAAGGGTGGCGTTCCAAAAGGTCATAAACACCATTCTGTCGATTTTCCAGGAAGGACAAATATATTTAAAAAAATCAAATTTTCGGTTAAATTAATCCAATAATCCGATGTTCGAAAAAATGGTGTTCATAAACTTTCGGAACGCCACACTCCAATCAACAAAAGTTGATTTTTTTTTCTGCGAAAAAAGAGCCGATTAGTACGTTTTTTTGTTGAAATTCTTATCAGCGATACAAATTATTTACTGTTGATTGATAGCTTTCAAAATTGGAAATTTCTTTTAACATAACGAAAATTGAGTTTGTTGTCACGTATTGTACAAATGTACAGTGATGTTCAAATATATGTCACGGGAGAGATGAAAGTGTAAAGGGACTGACTATATGTTCTCTAAATTTTAATCAGTGAATTTTCACTGTGCATTAGTGAAAATCTTTAATTATTTGATTCAGTTACCAATTTATAGCTATTTAAATCAGTAAGATTGTGTTGTCAATCAGTGGTCATTCTTAGGCACTGATTTTATTTAGTGACCCATTTCTTACTCAATTCAAATTTTTTCCTGAAAAATTGCCAAAATGGCGCTTGTGCTCTTATGGAGGGCTAGTCTTCAATTGAAGTAAAGCAAAAAATTTCCGTCTAAAAAAATGCATCTGTTAAGAATTTGTTTATAATAATTAAGTTAGATATCAATACAAATATTGATGTTCTATGAATGTAGTTGCAAAAATTCTAGTCAGCGAGATTATGTCGTTTTCTTTAAAGAAAAAATTCATTCAGTGGAAATGTCCAATTTTGTCATTTTATTTGTTACGAGGCGCGTTTGACCATAGTCGGCTCGCACCACTGGCACTCACGAGACTCCCCGTGGAACAGTGATGCAACGTCTTGTATCGATATGGTCGAAACCCACTTTTTTCAATTTGCCAAAAAGAAGGAGAAATATTGAAAACAACAAAAAAAAGTAAATTTTGTCGTTTTTCGCGCCTTTTTATCATATTTTCAAAATAAATTATTACCGGATAACAATATTGACTTCTATCCTTGATAGTCCTATTCTAGACATTTCACAGACTTCATTTCACATAATTTAGCATCAAAATAACGAACATGAACTTTTTTTACAAATCCCTAAAGATTGGGGTATTGGCACTAGCCAGGTGGCCTAATTCGGATGGCAGAAAAATGGTGGTGTCCAACGGGTTGAATTAATTTGTATCATTCTTGCAGAGGCATCATCGGATCTTCACATTCGTTAAAAGCGTATGTCTTCTTTATCTGAACAGATGCGTCGACTCACCCTTGATCCCCCCACCCCTGGAGAGGTCTGGATTATGTATGGTAACGACTTGCAGGCTGGCAAAGGCATTGTAGTACGCAAACGTTTCATCGTAGCAAGGGCTAGCATTTTTCAAGAGGGAGTGCAATATTGGATTATATACCCGGCACCAAGCAGCCAAGGCGGTAATATTCGTCGCAGTATAAAAAAAGTTTCACCGAATCCATTATACAAACTGTTTCACGAAGGACGTGGTGGGCCTCACGATGTTTCCGTGGCTCTAGCTGATGGTGATATGCCAGAGCAGCATAATGAAAAAAGTATCCTTGAGGAAGTTGGACAATTTACAGCCGACCAAATTGCTTGGATCGAATACGAATTAGGGGAAAGATTCGTTTGATCACTATTGAAAGTATGGTGAATTATGGCAGTGAGTCATCAGCGTCGCCGCCATTTTGCCCGTCATCGCGTGCAAAAATTCGCTCCTTTTTGTCGCACGTGATTCAAACTAACTACACTCAACTCTCGATTTACTTGCCTTCGGCTTATTGTCTTCCTAGAATGTCTGCCGGCTCGCATTTGGTGATAGGGCGTCGAAGACGGCGAGAGAGAGGATTGCCGCCGGCCTTGCATTTGTAAGTGGGGTGGTCCGAGGGGTCGAGAGAGAGGCGTGCGAGCTCAGCAGAGTTACGCAGTTTCCCCTGACTGTTTACATCCTAGAAACTGGGAACGGAGTCACGGTCATCGAGGCAATGCCCCAGAGTAAAACTAAATCGAGAGTTGAGTGTAATTAATGACATTATGTCCTAGATACGGCAAGGGTTAGTTACACCACATACGAAACTGGTAGTTAGCGCGGCAGACAAGTTTTTTTTGCATATATATTACTGTGGGCAAAAAATAGTAAGACTTTTTAATTTAAATTTCGCGCGGAAACCCATTCGTCAAAATATTTTTTTCTAGGTTGGTATGACTGTCGGTGACATCTGTGCCAAATGTCACATCAAAATAATCATTAGTGTTTAGTAT
>JAUMHM010087414.1:0-10370 GCA_032362435.1 Melikaiella ostensackeni | reverse complement strand
TGCCAACTCAAAAAACATCTTCTTTACAATTTTATATACTTTGGGTCAATAAAAAACGATATCTTTCAAAAAACCAGCAAAGATGTCATTTAATAATTAGAATGCATTACCTAATCTTCCATTGATAATTCGACTATTTGTGCTCATTCAAGGTGAATAATTCAACTCGAATTCTGTTGAATTCGTTGGAATTTCTTTAAAAGTGAATTATCTTTGAAATCCACTTGAATTCTTTGGAATTTATTAGAATTTCCTCGAATTCGCTTGAAGTCCCTCGAATTCGCTCAAAGTTCCTGGAATTCTCTCAAATTCTCTTGTATTCTCTCCAATTTTGTTGAATTACCTTGAATTAGCTTGAATTCGCTTGAGTTACCCTGAATCCGCGTGAATTCCTTTGAGCTCCATCGAATTGGCAAGAATTTTGTTAAATTTCATCGGATTCCATTAAATTCTCCATCATTTTCTTTAATTCATTTGAGTTCTCTTGAATCCGCCTGAATTTGCTAAAATTCTCTTAAATTCAGGTTAATCTTTTAAATTTTTTCAAATTTAATTTTAATTTAATTTTTTTAAAAACCTAATGAATTTAACAGAATTCATGTACAATTATTCGCCTTAAATAAGCCTAAGTAGTCCAATTCTTAACGGAAAAGAAAGGGATGGTTTCTAAGTCATATATCAGTCATATATCTATATCATATATCATATATAGTCAGTGCTGGAACTATAAACGCATTTAAAATTTTTTCACCTTCCAAAAACGAAGAAAATGACCGCTATTTGAAGAAGAAAAACCTAATATTCAGCTCAGTATAATAGTTTTTTTTTTAAATATATTTTTTGACGTTTTTTCTCCGTCTTTTGCGATTATCTCGAGAACCGTGGGAGCTATCGCAAAAGTAAGGTGCATGTATCATTTGTTGTCATAAAGACTTTCTACATCCATTCATAGAACAATATGTGATTTTTCGAAAAAAAAATTGACTAAAAAAACTCAAAAACCTGTGTTGTAGACAAAAAATGAAAATCGGATTTGAATTCAGCATGAGAAACTACTTCGGAAAAGATATCTCCCATTTCATGGACATTTAGGTCTTAGTTTGTTGTAAAGTGTTGTGTGTTTGCTGATTTTATCAGTAGATTTCACGGATTCATTTTTGAAATAACCTTCTTCAATTATAAATTAAAAATATTTGACATTAAAACTGTGAAAAGATGTTGACACGCCAAGAAATATAAAAAAATTGAAGGAGGCATGAGACGTTTTCAAGAATAGTAATTAATCAATTGCTGACAAAGACAAACAAACGAAACGAATAAATTTAGCTTTTGGAAAACGCTTAGAAAGAATGTACAACTTTTTTACCCATAATCATTTTTATGTCTCAGCATTCGTGTCTGTCTGACTGATTAAACTTAATTAACTAGAATTTCTTCAGCTTGATTCAAAGAAACATGCTGATATTTTGCTTCCATGAACGACAAATTTTTTCGTGGTGCTTAAAGAGTTTCAAGAACGTGAATTTGACCTTTTTCGCTATCTTTGCTTTATAAACACTATGCAAAAAATTTGTTTCCATGTAAGAAAAATAATAGCATGATTCAAATCCATTTCAAATCAGGCATGTTCTACACTTCATGTCGCAGAATCTCTCAGCGACGAGTCTCGTCCCGAAATTCGTGATGATTCTATTTCTCAAAAAGATACAATTTTGGTCTTTGAAATTCTGAAGTTTTCGATCTAATTCAGATATTCCAATTTTCTTTTAGGATCCTGGTGAGTTTTACCGTTCTCTTTGGAAATCCGTCGGAAAATTTGAAAAAAAAAGTTCATAAAACTCACAGGATGTCTTCCTTGCAGGCGGTCAAATTTAAAAAATAATTGACCAAAAATATATGTGTAGGTTTTTTTGTGAAAATCGGCTTTTCTTATTTTCAAACAAATCGTCGCCGCTTTGTTAATTTAAAACTTTTTTTGAAATTTACTAACCGATTTCGTAAGAGGACGTTAAAATGTACCAGGATCCGAAAACACAATTCAAATATCTAAATAGGATGAAAAAACTATAAAATTTCAGAAAAAATTTGTATTTTTTGAAAAATAGACATCAAAATTAAAATACTCTTAACATCCTTAACATTTTATTCTCAAGTCGCAAAAATGCGTGTCGCCTAATTTTCTTTAAAAAAAAAATATTTCGTCGCTGAGAGATTCTGTGACTTCAAGTGTAGAACCAGCCTGATCTAAAATAGATTCGATCCAAGATTCTTCGATTCAAGGTGAAGAAATTTTAGGTTCGATGTAAACAACTTTTTCCAAAAAAGTACATTTAATTCAATACAAAAAATATGCTTTTTGCATATTTTAAAGAAATTTGAAGTTGAACATAATTTTTTTTTAATATCTATTTATTTTACTGTTCACTAGCAAAAGTTGTAAATTCAATAAATTTGCTATAATTTTTGAACCAATAGGAAATTAGCCAAAATTTGAAGTGTCATATCCAAAGAACGAATATATCAACCGATTTCAAAATTTATTATTTTATTATTTAAGAATATTTATTTAGAGTTTTATGTTTTTGCTTTCTCTTTGGGTATAAGTTGCAATCCTCATTCCATCCTAATATTATGGAGATCATTTTATTTTTTGAAAAATTCTCTTAAAATAGCTGGTAGGTTTTTTTCTTGGAAAAAATATATTTCATAACAATACTTTGTAGAAAATTAACAATTGTGTAATTCTTAAATAACTTTTTAAAGATAAAAACGTGCCGAAGTGATTTGTAAAGAATCCTTGAAGGTTTCTTTGCATACAAATTGTTTCTAATACATTGAGTATTACTTTTTACTAATTTTTAGATGCCGAAAAATTTGTTTAAACAATTTATTATTGTTTACAGCAATTTTCTCTCACGATAGAGTTATAAAGTTGCGGTTTTTTCTAAAACTTTTAACTTTATGTCCATTTCTCATTCAAAGTGAAGTAATAATCAATACGTTTCAACAAAAATAATTGTTAAATAATTTATAATTGTTTATGATTACCTTCTTGTATAGTAATGCTAAATAGTTGCGGTTTTTTCTTAAATTTTTAACTTTCTGTCCGCTTTTCATTTAATTAGGTAATACTTAACGCAAGTTCGCAGAAATAACTGTTTAAACAATTCATTATTATCTATAACTATCTTTTCTTAGAGTTATGTTGGAAAGTTGCGGTTATTTTAGAATTTTTCAGCTTTTCCTTGACTTTGTAGTTATGAAAAAATAATAAATGAACACCAACAAGAATCGTTTCTTAAACTACCTCTTTGTTTCTTGTTGATATATTTTGAAATTATTCTCCTATTTATTCTATCCTATGTTTCTATCTCTACTGTAAGATAGCCCTTTGTTTAAAATAACATATTTTCAAAACAATAGCAAAAGTGTAAAAATACTTATATAATACTTCTTGTTGATGTTCATTTTTTATTTATTCCCAACTAAAACATAAAAGAAAGCTGGAAAAATCAGAAAAAACGCAGCTTTCTAGCACTACTCTAAGAAAAGATAATTATGAACAATTGTAAATTGTTTAAACAATTATGTTTGTTAACTTGCATTAACTATTACTTCAATAAGTGAAAAGCGGACAAAAAGTGAAAAATTTCAGAAAAAACCGCAACTCTCTAGCATTACTATAGGAAAAGATAGCTGTAAACAATAATAAATTATTTAAACAATTACATTTATTAAATTGCATTAATTATTACCTCACTATTAGTAAAAAGTGGACAAAAAGTTGAAAATTTCAGTTAAACCCGCAACTTTCTAGCATTATTCAAGGAGAGTATTATTAAAAATAAAAAAAAATTGTTCAAATAATTTAGTCAATAAAATGCGCATTAATTTTTTGTAGATTCGAACAAATTTGGGGAGAAATTTTGTTTCTAAATTCCATACTTTTTATTTAGTTATTATTTCTTCAATTTATTGTTCTTAGCAAATACATTTAATTATTTGTTTCAAAAATAAATTAATAATTTCATTATTAATATCACTATTCAATTCATTTTCAGAATAAGTTTTTTTTTAAATTCTGTTGAATTGTGTCTTTGTTTTCTGATAGTATGATTACTGTTCACCACCCTTTTTCAAGCAGTAACGAAATATATTTGGTAAATCGTAAAAGTAATGGCTTCTATGATTGAACGGTCCAATAATCTATCTTTGGAAATCTGCAAATAATCTTAGGTATGTACCGTTTCAGAAATTTATACTTTTTGAAACTTTCATCTAAAGGTTTCAATGAAAAGTTTCAAAGTTAGTGAAACTTTTGAAACTTTAGCATTTTGAGTTATATTTATAATAATTATGGATGGAAAAAGCCTGATTTATATTTGAAAATGACTTTCTAAGTTCAAAAACTGCATCTTACTTTAAAAAAGAAGTGTCAAAACTGTTTTAATATCGAATAAACTGAGTCAGAACTGACATCAACTTGTCGGCTCTCACAGATGCCAATAAAAGCACTGAAGTTTGAAATTCTCAGCATTTCAAATACTTTGTGTGAATTTCGTACATAAAAGTTGTTTGTATTTTATACACTATTTTATTGTTATTTTCAAACTGCTGTTTCTTGTAAGAAAGTTTAATTTTCTACCAATAGAGATGAATTTTTAACCAAATGGTCGAATTTTTAAACAAAAAACATTAAACTTCAATTACAAACAGTTGCACTTTCAAACAATTAGTTGAATCTTCAAGCCAAAAAGACGGATTTTTTTTAAAGAGTTGAACTTTCTACCCAAGAAGGATGAATTTTCAACCAAGAACTGTTCTACCAAAAAAGATGAGTTTCCAACTGCGAGGGACGAATTGTCGATCCAAAAAAACGAATTTTCGAAAAAATAGTTGAATTTTCATCCCACAAAGATGAATTTTCAACCAGTTGTACGAATTCTTTAACAAAAGAGATTAAGCTTCAACTACACACAGTTGCATTTTGAACCAAAAAGTTGAATATTCAAGCCAAGAAGACGAATTTTTTAGAAAGGTGTTCAATTTTCTATCCAAAAGGACGTATTTTTATCCAAAAAGACGAATGTTCAAGAAAACAGTCAAATTTTCGACCAAAAAAGATTCATTTTTAATAAAATAATAAAATTTGCAACAAAATAATTGATTATAGTAAAAAGGAGATGTTTCGGGTTTCAATCGTGTGCAAAACTACGAATCTTGCCGACGTTTCGTGAATCAGAGTAAAGTCAAGCTAAAACATTTCACGCAGTCAGCACTGGCTGAGCATCATATCGAAACAGGACATAGCATTTCATTTGACAAAACAACCGTCATCGCAAAAACATGCAATATTTTTCCAACAAAACATAGAGAAGCAATCGAAATCTTAAAACACCCTAATAACATCAATAGGGATAATGGATATAGTACCAATCCGATTTGGCTTTCCATCCTCCCGGGTTTGTTTAAAAGACTTGATTGGCCAATCAGGTTCGAACAGTCCCCACGGAGGGCGCTCTGACCAATCACAGGCATCGCAGAGAGTATATATAAGAAGAACATAACCTGAAGCTTCAGTTTCAGGGTAACCCTGAAGAAGTGAACTGCAATGTTCACGACACGTCGGCAAGATTCGTAGTTTTGCACACGATTGAAACCCGAAACATCTCCTTTTTACAATAATTTTCAAAATTGAATTTCTCGTAAATTAGTGCCGTTAGAGGGCCTGAAATTTAAAAAAAAAAGTTTTTCATGTTCCTTTATAATATATTTTAAATTCAGTTTCCAAAGTTCGACTACCTACCTATGCTTGACCCTCCTTAATTCATTTTTAAAATAGAAAAGGAATAACCTACGCGATATAATAAACAAAAATCGACCCGCAATAGATTGAACTGGAATATATATATATATATATATACATATATACATAAATATCAGCTTTTCTGCAAAACCTGACAAATGGTTCGAACGAAATTCTATGGATTTACACTAGTGAGGTGCAAAATAACTTTAGGTCGGGTTGGTATCGGGCCAGGTCAAGTTTCGGGTTCGCAATCCGACCCAAAAACTCGACCCTACCCGAAAACTCGAAAACCCGAACTGGCCCGATAACACGAACCAGCCCGAAACTTCAATTTCAAAATCTTCAAAAATTTCCGGAAATTTTCAGTAAGCAGTTCGTCACTTGATTCGCAATAAATTTGACCAATTCATGGACAAAAAGAGTTTTTTAGTTGAATTAATGAAAGTTCATAAATAATTTCTTATTATTAATTTTATTTACTTATTTTGGACGTACAAACTTGGTTCTTTCAACGCAATCAACTGATAATAACTAATTTCTAAATTTTTAAGGACATTTCAATGACAATAAATAATTTTTATTGTGAACAAAAATTTTTAAATCACATTTTTATAATGTTATGTGTTTATAAATAAAATTCCACTTTTTTCACGAACCTAACAGCCCGTTATTTAGCAATGACTTTTTACCATGATTTTCTAACATTTGATAATTGTTAAAACAAACTTGACTAACAAATGCATTATTTGTCTGTTTTTCAGCCTTTAAACTTTGTTCTTCAAGCGTAATCATCTAATAACAAATTTTTAAACTTTTTTTTAAATACTTCGATAACGATCCACTATTTTTATTGTTATTAACAATGTTATAAACAAATTTTTCTCGGTTAATATATTTTTAAACTAAAAGTTGCGTTTTTCTTGTGGAATATACTTAAAATAACTTAGCAATCATTACTTGCTATCAGTTGATAACAATTGATGATTTGTTAAAGAAAGTTAATTACTAATCGACTTTTTTCTTCGGTTAACGGAATAGTATGATTCTTTTTGAAAATAACCTTCTGTGATAAAATGATCGGAGTTAGTACTACTGGACAGACACATTTCACGCACTAGGTAGTTATCGAAGTATCTAAAAAGTTTAAAAATTTGTTATTAACAGTTGATTACACTCAAACAAAGTTCAAATGCTGAAAAATAGAAAATAATGCATTTGTTAGTTATGTTTGTTCAAACAATTATCAAATGTTAGCAATTCAGTGCAAGAAGTCATTGCTAAATAACTGGTTGTTGAGTCCGTGAAAAAACTGGAATTTCATTTATAAATGCATAACGTGATAGAAATTTGTTTAAACAAATGTTTTTTACAATAAAAATTATTTACATCTCTTTTTAGTTTCGACATAAATGATTGTGCAATGTTTAGTTGACGGTTTCAAAGGTCCAAATAAAAGATGAAAAAATAAAACAGAAATGTTTACCTGAAGAGAACAGTCGTTGCTACCATTTTACGACAAAATGACATTAGAGTTATTTTTCGACCAATAAAGTTTAATTCAAAATTGTTTCTATCTCCTAAAGACAGATTAGACATTTAAAAAAAGGAATGTAGTTTACAAATTTGATTGCTTAAATTGTCAATGTTGTTATATTGGACATACGGGCAGATCTTTACACTATAGAATTAAAGAACACACACGTCGAAATTATAATCTAAATAATGTGACCGCTCTTGGAAGACACAAATTTGAGACAGGACATGATTTTGATTTTGAACATCCAAAAATTTTAGCTGTTGAAAAAAATGTAAACGTTCAACTATTGAATCCTATTTTATTAAAAAAGAAAAAAATATTGGTAATCTGAGATTTGAAAACTCGAAATTATCTGATTTCTACAGCTCTCTAAATCTTAATATTCACATTTCTTTTGAAATTCAAATTGTGCCAATTCCTTATGCTTTCAAGAACACATATAATTCACCGACAAGAAACGACTTTCAGAACAGTTGTTGGGAAGGTCTAAACTCGATACAATGTTTCTGCATCCCAATATTGGCAAGATAATTTTACTTCATTTATAAATTACTAACTTATTTTCTAATCCTAACCTCAAAATAAATTTCATTGTTATCAGTTGTTATTTTACTTTAATATTTCATTTTCTTTTATACAGTTTTTTCAATATTAACTTTTTTAAACATAAAAATGCAAATCAAACATGCCTATATCTTTGAATAACTAAGTAAATACTTAATGATCTACATTGTGATTGAGTCGGACAATCCTGGACATTTTGGAGGAGGATAAAAATTCCTTATAATTTTCACTTTTTAAATTTGAAGTTCACTTTTATATGATTATCTTCAACGACTGTTCTTTTCAAGTAAACATTTTATTCCTTATCTTTAACCTACTACTATTTCTGACTTACTATATTATTTTCTTATTATACTAAATTATTGCACTTTCAAACAAAAAAATTCTATTTCGACTCTTATTCGTTGGTTTTTACTCCATTTTAATGGTTTAAGTTTTTAATTTTTAATTTTATTCTTGAAAAAATTTTCTGTTATTTGTATAGTTTTTAACTCAAGAAAATTTTTTGTTATAATAAATAAATATTCAACAGGCTTGATAAGGGACCACATGAGGTTCGAAACGTTGCCGAACTTAAATCTCTGTTTCATTTCTTCATCTTTGATTTGGACCTTTGAAACCGACAACTAAACATTACATTACAAAAAAAAATTATTTACTGTCATCGAAATGTCCTTAAACATTTAGAAGTTAGTTTTTTACAGTTGATTGCGGCGAAAAAACCAAGTTTGTACGTCTAAAAATAGCCAAATAGTGCATTTGTTAGTTAATATTGTTTAAACAATTATCCATTTTTATTGGATGACCAAATATGATACTTAGGTTTCATTTCTAGGTAATATATCATCGATTTCGCAGAAAAAACTTTATTTATTCCATCATAAATACCAGATATGGATAACTGTTTATAAAACTTGTTTATAAAATAAGAAATTATTTACGAACTTTCATTAATTCAGCTAAAAAACTCTTTGTCCATTAATTGTTCAAATTTAGTGCGAATCAAGTAACGAATCGCTGCCAATCCCCACGAACCCATTTTTATTCACTTATTTGTTCATAACAAATTGAATCAATTTTTCAACATTTGCGTTGCTACTGGACATCTTTTTTGAAAACTTGCTTCATGTTTTCTAGGTATTTTTGAATGAATCCAAGTATTTGTTAAAAACCGGTACACTTCAAACGTCAAACTTTTTTTTTGTTGAAATTTTTGTTATTGAATACAATTTTTTTTCTTTTAAATTCAAAAATCCGCCATTACAGTTCGATGCAGAATTTGATTAGGTTTCATTAAAAAAAAAAAGTTCAATTCGGATGATAATTATCTTCAGAAAATCAATTTGTCCGAGGACGTTTTTTTTTGTCGGGTTCGGGTTTTTATAAATTTTGTACACTCCGAATTTACACCTCAGTAGTTTTTGACGTGTAAACATCTAAGACCTCGATATGGAGAGTCAAGTCTGTGTCAATGCGTTAAATGCTTTGGGTGACACAAAAGTGAAACGCATGGAGTTTCTCTAGTCTTCACACCGGACGCTAGACGCAGGCTTCAGCTGCGTGATAGGAGACAATGTGTGCGATGAGAGGGAGAGATACTGGACGCTTTCTCTATTACCTCTCATCGCTACAAAGTTACGCCGGAGTGCAGTCGAAATATTGTTCAATTTGACGCATAATTCTAAATATGGATATGCAGCATGGGTGCAACATATAACAGAAACAGTGAACCTCCTTCTTCTTGGGTCACCGTTCTCTTTTGCTTCCAGAAGAATTAACATATTTGAAATCTTTTGAAATCTTTTGAAGATTTCACAAAGATTTATTTATTTTTTTATTTATGTAAAACTCTAGTTTAATTTAACGCACGGTGGGCTTCGATATAGTTCAGCCCAAAAGGGCTTGCACCTTTCGTTTTTCTTCTGGAATCATTTCACTGATGCCTCACGATTATCTAGAGATCAGAAAGAAAAAAATCGCTGGAAGGATTGTCGAAAGAACTTAATTTTTCAGTTTTATTTTCAGGTTATTATGTATATTTTCGTGAAAAGAACTTCAAAGCGATGCTTGCGTAGCTTAAACTCTGTAGTTTAGCATCGAAAAAAGTATCTAAACGTTTAACATCTTTGCACATCCAGGACCAATTAAAATTTTGGGAAAAGTGTGCAAAATTGCAGTTTTTATCAGTTTTTAAAATATTTCCTTACTTCAGAGCATGGTACTTTAAATTCGTCTCACCAAAAATTAAAGTACATTAAATTGTCCGTAAAACTAAAAAAAAAAAAAAATTATTTATTTTATGGGCTTTAGGAGTATGTTATTTCATATACTTTAATTATTAGACTAGCTGTGCCCCGTGGCGGAGGCTTTGGCGCCGTGGAAATGCCGCTATAATTAATTCTATACATCGATAACAAAGGGAAATACAATAAAAGTTTTAGGAAATGACAAAGAAAACAT
>JAUMHM010087413.1:0-10370 GCA_032362435.1 Melikaiella ostensackeni | reverse complement strand
AGCGCATTTGCGGCGCAATTCAGTGTGCTGAAGAAATTCTAAAATTATGATTGGTGGGGGCTGGTGTAACTGACCTTGAAAAAGACTCGCTTGCTTAATGTTTCAGAACAGAAAATCAGATAGTAAAAGTAAAAGCTGAGGCTAGTCGTCCAAAAATCTAAATGTTAGAATGAGTTCATCCTCCTTCCTGACCAAAAGAACTCAAGTTTT
This sequence comes from Melikaiella ostensackeni, assembly GCA_032362435.1. Taxonomy (NCBI): domain Eukaryota; kingdom Metazoa; phylum Arthropoda; class Insecta; order Hymenoptera; family Cynipidae; genus Melikaiella; species Melikaiella ostensackeni. The sequence goes on along the minus strand of JAUMHM010087413.1, from coordinate 10,160 downwards.
TTATGAAAGAAAAAAAATTTCATTCCTCGACGTGTCCAGGAACACCGAAAATATTTGATCTAATCTCACCGAATCTCGGTGAGAAGCGGCCTTTTTTATTTCACACTCTCCAGTGAATTTTAGTTTAAAGCACATAATTAAGATTAATGAGTTCAGAAATTTTATAACTTTTATAATTCCGAACGCCTGTACGAATCGTCCAAGAACAAAAAAGATCAAGATATGTAGGTAAGATAGCAAGACATATTAGCTTATGATTAGCATCAGCCTAAATTCTTATTCTCTCATTCACATAATTATGATACATTTGTTTTTAATCATTATGAGTCGTTCAAATATTACGTAAGCATTTCGTAAGGGTAGTTTTTGTGACTGCTCACTATTTCTTACAGAGAGGGGGGGGATCTTATATAAGATTCAGTATTATTCCGAAAAATTTGTTTTAAATGTAACCTTCACTTCAAGAGATCAAGAACATACAACAATCACACCACCATAAAATAATTTTTCCCTAGAGTGAAGCTTTTTCTTTGTCTCTTCCTTTGAAAACCTGCTTTCAGAAAAAAAAGGAGTGGATTAGGAAAAATCCTACTTAATATTGGTGAGGGGGAGTCTCCAAAATTCTTACGGATGCTTACATGGGGAGCTTTCAAAATTACCTAAAAAATGTTTACATAATACTTGAACGACCACTTAGAGTCCTTCCATCCATCTTCCCTTGCATGTCCCTATTTTTACCTTTTGGGTTGAGTAGAAAGAAACACAATGGGAAGGTGGGGGAAGGGGATTACTGGAAAGGGAATAGGGGCGTGTTTCCACGCACCTCTTTCTTTCTTCCAGTATCGCCCCTTTAGCAAACACGCTACCTCTTTCAATGCCTCTTTCTAAATTTTAATTTTAGAAAAGTAGTGTTTTCGAATTTTGATCTTAAAAATGACATTTGCGGGAGTTTCAATTGCCATAATTCGTAATCGCTCACAGATTTAATCTTGGTCAAATCCTTACTTCTTTCCAATATCCTAGGGGGGAGGAAAGCACGCCCGTAACTAGTTACAGTAATAATTCAAGTCATTTTTTCTAGCTCTCCTCATGAGCTACGGGGTGTTCGGGGAAAAAATGTATTTTTTATGCTTCAAATTTTTAGTTCAAACCTTGATTGTTCTGAATAACAATTTTCAAAAGAGAAGCGAAAACCCATTTAAGGTTTTCGAAGGTTCATTGGGGTTCTTTGTTCTCAGTTCTGGGGGATTTTGATCTCAAAAATCAAAATTTTTTGTATTTTTACTATCATCTTCATAATCAGTTTGGTATAACACATCGGTACAGTGAGTTTTAAATTATTCGAATGTACTCTTTTCGAAGCTTTATCCACAATAACTGTGTCCTTGTGTTCGTTCGGTTTCTTTTGATTTTCACTTGAATTTATAAGTCGAAATAGTATTTTCATTGACTCAAAACGAATCTTCTCAAGTCTCTTGCAATAATATATAATCAATTTTCAAACATGTAAAACGAATTTTTCTAAAAATATGAATTCAAAGACCTACCTGGAATAAGGATCCGGAGTTAAAGCTACCAAGATGTAAGAAACTACACAAACTAAAGAAAATGGCGAAATAGTGAGATTAGTAAATAGTAAGGTTGTGTAATTTGTCGGAAGCCACACTACATAACTACCGAGTGGTATTAAGTAAAGTAAGAAGTAATCTCTTAGCCGTCACGCCATCGAGCTTTGCCAGTTCGACATATCCTGATTGGTTTTCCTCCCTTCGGGTTTCTTCCTGAGAGGGTTCTTTCTTTATTCCCTCCTAAAATCCAGTCATTTCGATATTGACGCTAATCACGTATCTTATTGTCCCTCACGTCACTAGCTCGGTCACTATTAGTTTCTCTCTGAAAATTAAAGCACTAAATTAAAATCGATTACCTTGCAAATCGAGCCACTATCCTCATTGGGTGATGGACTGATAATATTTGTGTCGTGGCTAAGCTGAAGTTTTGAAAAATTAGTAAAAGTAGGCGAAAGGCAGCTACAAAAGAAGGTTTTGCAGCCTATTAGCAGTGATGGGTCAGTTACTTTTTAAAAGGGCTTAGTTATCGTTACCTTTACATCACGAGAAAAGTAACTAGTTATCGCTATCGTTGCCGATTCAAAATGTTACTTTTTCTTAGTTGCATTTCCCCAAATAGTTACTTTTTTAGTTACTTTTGTATTTTATAAATATATGTCCAAATGTAATTTTTACAAAACTTCATTTATAACTTTCGTGTGATACTTGTTACACTTTTTAATAGAAGTCGTAGGTTAGTCATGACCCACATATTTCTAAAACAAGGAATGTTTTAGAAAATTTTGAATTTCAGTGTGGAAGAAAAATTTCAGCTTTTCTATTTTGGGCTATATGAATCTCTTTGGTGCTGAAAATTAATTATTTCTTTCTCAAAGTGTTTCTTTAGATTCACCTTGTTATGACTTCCACTTCTAGAAGATTTACAATATTCTAAGACCAACAGAAGTTTTTTTAGAAGACGTTGAATTTTCAGCAAAATGCATGAATTTTCAACTAAGAAAGATAAATTTTCAACCAAAACATACATATCTTCAAAAAAATACATGAATTTCCAGGTAAGAAAGAGAAATATCCAACCAAATATTTGAATCTTTAACTAAACAATATAAATTTCAAACCAAAAATGGAATGGATAAATTTTCTTTCAAAAAAATTAATGTTTAACAAAAAAAAATGTTGACAAAATAGTTCATTTTTCAATGAATGAGATGATTTTACAACTAAAATGATGAATTTTCAACCAATAAAAAAAATTTTTTTCTGACAAAGTAGTTCAAATTTCAACCAAAAAGGATGAATTCTCGTTGAAAAAGGTAATAGTCGAAATTTCAACCGAAAAAGATTTTCATTTCGAATCAAATACAGTTGAACTAAACCAAAAAAGACAAATTTTCAACAAAATAGGTGAATTTGAATCCAAAGAGATGAATTTTCAACCAAGAAGATAATTTTCTACCAAAAAAGACAAATTTTTAACAAAATACTTGATTTTTTTCGATTGAAAAAAATAGTTTCGAACGAAAAAAAATGAATCCTTAACAAAAAATGTAATATTTGACATTTCAACCAAAAAAATATTCTTATTTTAAATCAAAATCAGTTACAGTTAACCAAAAAACAATTTTCCAACAAAATAGTTGAATGTGCAGTCAAGAAAGAAAAAAATCAACCAGATTGTTGAAGTTTCAAGCTAAAAAGGCGAATTTTGAACAAAAAAGTTGATTTTTAACCAAATAATGAAACTTCTATCCAAAAAAGTTCAATTCTCAATGAAAAATGTAATATTTTAAATTTGAACCAAAAAAGACGAATTTTCAACAAAATAGTTCAATTTGAAACCAAAGAGATAAATTTTCTACCAAAAACATAATTTTTTACAAAAAAGACGAATTTTAAACAAAATACATAAATTTTCAATTAAGAAAAGTTAATTTTCAACCAAAATGGAATAATTAAATTTTTATTGAAAAAATTAATTTTTAACAGAAAAAGACGAATCCTTGACGAAAAATGTAATAATAGTTGATATTTCAACAAAAATACAGTTTAATTTTAAATCCAAAACAGTTATATTCAAGCAAAAAAATAATTTTCATCAAAATAGTTGAATTTTCAGTCAAGAGAGAAATAAAATCAATCAGATTGTTAAAATTCCAAGCCTAAGAGGCGAGTTTTCAAGAAAAATGTTGATTTTCAACCCAATAATAAAATTTTTATCCAAAGAGATCAATTCTCAATGAAAAATTTAAAAGATGAAATTTCAACCGAAAAAGACAAATTTTCAACAAGATTGTTTAATTTCAAACCCAAGTGATGAATTTTTAACAAAATACATAAATTTTCAACCAAAAACGTCATGGTCAAATTTTCAATTGAAAAAATTAATTTTCAACGAAAAAAAGGTGAATTCTCAACTAAAAGTGTAATAGTTCATATATTTCAACAAAAAAATTAATTTTAAATTAAAAACAGTTTAATTCAACCAAAAAATTAATTTTCAACAAAAGAGTTGAATTTTAAGCCGAATGAAATGATTTTCTTTCAGAATCGTTCAATTTCAAACAAAATAATTAAATTCTCAACCAAATAATAAAATTTTCAAGGAAAAATGATGAATTTTCAACTAAAATAATAAATAAAATAACTGGAGTAGTAAAATTTCCGGTTTAAAAAATGCATTATAAACCAAACACAAATGAATACTTAACTCTGAAATTATTTTTTTATTACTTTCTAAGAATTTTTATAAATTTGAGAAAATTTGGAGTCTCAGGGTGGGTGAAAAAATTCAGTTTTTCTATATTGGGCTATAAATCTCTATGGCTACCTGCCGCCACAATTTGAATAGTGAAAATGAAAAAATAGTTGGAAAAGCAATAAAATTGATTGATTGTCGTAGAAAAGACTTGTGAAGTACATTTCGAAAGTGACTAAAAAAGTAACGATTTTGTAGTCACTGTTACTGAAAAAAATGTAACTAGTTATCAATTCGTTACTTACTTAAAAAAGTAATTTCGCTACCACTATCGTTACCAAAAAAGTAACTAGTTACAGTAACTAGTTAAAAGGAACTAGTTACTTCCCATCACTGTCTATTGGGTCGTTAATAATGCCGTTCAAATCACCCCCTCCCCTCCCCACCTTGCATTCCCACAACTCCATCCCCTCAATTTCCCCCACTCCTCATTTTCCCTTACTTCCTATTATTTCCCCTCATCACCCCTTCTCATTTCCCTCACTTTCCCTCCCCTCACTTCCCCTCACTTCCCCTCATTTTCTCTCATAAACTCTCCCCTAATTTTACCTCATAACCTCTCTCCTCATTTCCCGTAATCTCTCCTACCCTCATTCCCCTCAAATTTCCCTCATTGCTCATCATTTGCCCTCATTCATTAACAATATAATTCCCCCCGTTTCCCTCAATTTCCCTTACTATTCATCATTTCCCCTCATTGCGCCTTACTTTTCTCACCTCGACCCCTCATTTCCCCTTACTTGTGCTCACTTTCATCTAACTACCCACATTTGCCCTTACTTTATCTCACTTCTCCTTACTACACCCATCTCGCAATTCGAGGCCAGCCTCGGGTTAGGTTGGCCACCATTCGGAGGCTATTAAAAATCTAGTTCCAACCGGATTCATCGCGATGAGTGAATAAACACTCAGGACCGCATATATAATCTCTGAACCCGGCACGTACAAAAGTATATGCGCAGAGAGTTGCGATATAAATAACTTCTGATACGGCGCTGACTGATCGAGCAAAGTCCTCGAGTATAGGCCGTCAAGGGACTTTCAGGGGGGGGAGACAAAAGCATTCAAGCGTGAACAAGCGTGAGGCCGGCCACAGATGGGATGGCCAGGAATTGCGAATGTGTGTACTTCACATTCCCTCTCACTCCCCCTTTTTTATACGTCGGTCGGACGCCTCACCGAAACCATAAGGGTTTTTGCCCGGAGTTACGAAACCCTAAAATGTAATTAAAATTCCATATTTTACTGATTCAGTTTTAATTCAATAATTATTGACAGTTTCGGTAACCAAATGAATTATTTAAAAATTTATGTATCTGAAATGCTTGAAATTTCATAAAAAAACGTCATAAATAAAAGGTAGCAAATATTAAAATTTGATTAATTCGAAATCCAAACAAAATTTGAATTATATATGACCAAATCCATTCCAAATCAGGCAGGTTCTACACTTCAAGTCGCAGAATCTGAGAAAAAAATTTCCATGAATTAACGACTACTTCAAGTTTCAGGTCTATTTAAAAAAACACACATTTCTTTAAACGTCTATATTTTTTTACCTGATTCAGATATTCCAATTTTCTTTTCATATTCTTCGATGAGCTTTATCGTTCGGAAATTTTCAAAAAGTTTAATTAAACAAAATAGCGGTGATTTGTTCAAAAATATTAAATCTTGTTTTTCGTAAAAACCCATACTTATATTATTAGCCCATTTTTTAACAGGCCATTCATAAGTTAGGCATCCTATAAATTTTATGTGGGCTAAACCATTTTTGGGGCCAGGGAATTTTTTTTCATAAAATCGAATTTGAGCATTTTTTTGAAAGCAATAGAAGATACAAAAAAAATGTTTATATAAAAGATTGTACACCCAGGAAGGATATACAAAAAATATCCCTGCTCTTTTGTAATATTAGTCATTGCTTATACGAGAAAAATTCGAAAAGTTAATTTTCAGGCAAAAAAATTCTCTTGGCCTCTAAAACAGTTTAGACCGCATAAAACTGACAGATTGCCTTCCTTATACATGCAGAAAATTTAAGACAGTTTTGGAGAAAATAAGAGAGGTGGGTATTCCCAGAAAATTTCCTTCATTTTTTGCTTTGAATCTTGCAAACATGAAAGGAAGATTTTCTAGGTCAAGAACAATATAGCAACTTGGAAAAAAATTTGTATTTTTTTATTAAATAGACGTCACAGTTCAAATACTCATAATTTCGTGAAATTTTTTTTTCCTCAAATGAGGAAAATATGTGTCGCTAAATTGCCTCTAAAAAGCACATATTTCGTCACTAAGAGAGTCTCCGACTTGAAGTAAGGAACCTGCCTGATTTAAATTGGATGCAGTCATATGATAAATTTAGATCCTTTGTAAAGATAAAGAATGACTGCTATTTCTTTGGTTTGTTTTGTTGTTATTTTTTGAAGCGGTTTTGGTTAAATATCCTCAAAAAAGGCACCGTAATAAACTATAATCTTATTGGCTTCAGGGTGAAAACTGTATTAATTTTGCTTGAATTCTGAACCATTAATAAAGAGGGAAAGTCTTTTGAAGAATATAATAGTATACTGCATATCTAGTCAGAGATTTTTCCAAATTTGTGCTGATAACATTCCCCTGCTACAGATATCGACCTTTAAAAATACATGACTGAAACCAACACGATATTCACACACTAAGATGATTATGAGCCATATTCTTTCTGACGTCATTTTTCTACTCCCTTGGGAGTAGAAAGTACTTTCTTCTCACACCACTCGAGAAGCAAGTTAGAGATAGGCAGATGTTCCGGCCGGATTGGGGCCATCTAGTAGGTTTTTTATAGTTTTTATTTCTTTGGAATTGAAAAGGGCCCTAAAGCTAATATAATCAAACACTGTTATTGTCTTTCTATAGGGGATTTAACCAGAAGCTCTTCAAAAAAGAATAGCGATACAAACAAAAAAAATTTGCTATTGTGCCAGTGAAATACTGATATTTTTTTAAAAATATAATTTTGCTTTATGTCACCTTGAGACTTCTATTTTAATTAAGGTAGTTTTCGTGCAGAAAAAGAGATCTTGGGAAAAATGTTTTAAATTATACTTTTAAGAATTGCTGTATTATTATTGATGATATTCTTGAAGAGAAAAGAGATAGATTTTCATGTTTTTGAGTTCGAAACATGCTTTTATTCAATGAAATTGTAAGGAACCATCAAGGAATATAATAATCTTTTACAAATCAAAATTGAATCAAAGTTACCACTTTTGTCTGAAGCGGAAGAAAAAACACAAATATGCAAATAACAACATTTCACTAAACAATTATGACCTCGACTATTTTTTTACTAGTTCCGTTCAGGTTTCTCTCCTAAAATTTGTTGAAATAATCAGTGGGCCCTTTTTTGCCAATTTTATGAATCCAGTTAAAAATAAAGCAATTTTTAACTCAACTGTGCACTCAGAACATTCTTAAATAAGCATTCAAAAAAAAGTGGGAGGGAGAGGGAGATGAATAAAAAATTAATCAACACAAAAAATATCTTATAGAAGTCTTATAGAAGTCTTATATAAGATGAACTACTTGTAAGATACATTAAATAAAGGTAAATTATATAGATGAATTATGTTACATATGAAATATGAAAAAGAAGAATTATTTTAATTATAATATGTACTCGTGGATAAAAATCAAGAAAATATACATAAGTTAAAATCAGTTAATAAATAACGATATAGCTCTAGAACATCAAAAAATAAAAGTTGATGGAAAAGAAAAAGCACTGCACTAATATGTATGCCAAGTCTTATAGCCTTAGCGGACTGTAATGTTCAAATTCCTTCATTTTTTAGTAAATTTCTACCCAACTTTTTTATATCCTTTAATATGATTTTTTCTTCAGTTTCTCTAAATATAGAAAATCGTAAATTTTTTAGTAAATTTCGACCTGTTGCTGCAATTTGAACGTGTCGCATTTTCCTTAAAATGTGACATATTTACATTAAATTTGTAATATTAATGTAAAGTTTTAACCGCATCGAACAATTAAATTTTCAATAAATTTGGGCCTAACTTTTTTTAATCTTTCGATATCAGTTTCTATTTTAAAAAGCCACTTTTGTGCACTGTAAAAAAAGCATTATTTTATAGATCACTTCAGGTATCAAAATGAGACTCAGAAAAAAGTGTCTGTAGGGTACTAATTTCAAATTGATTCATTTCATGTTTAAAATGAGACCATTGATGGGATCCTGGAGTCACTTGTTTTAAACTGAAAATAACAGCATTACGTTATCCTATTCAAAAACAGTGTTTGAACTATATCAGATCATCATTTTATTTTTAATTCCTTCTAAATATGGAAAATCATAATTTTTTTAATAAATTTAGATCGATTGCTGTAATATGTTAACATGTCACTGTCTCCTTAAAAATCAAATTAGATATTTATGAAAAATAATGAATCAGAACTGCCTAAAATTGCTGGTGATAGTGGACGACGAGTTAAAAGAAAGGGTCAAGAAACTAGAGTTAGGAGATCGTACAGATTCGAATCACTTCCCCATAATACTGTCATTAGAGGGTGAAAAGAGTGATAAATAAGGATAAGAAGAAAGTTAGCATAAAAAACAGGAAGAGGGGATTGGTGAATAGAAGGAAAAGAAAAATTTGAGGAAAAGGTCAAGAATACAAAAATTGAAGAAGGAAATATAGACGAAGAGATGGGAATAATGATAGGAGAAATACAAAGATAATTAGAGGGTACAGGCAAAAAAGAAGGTAGTAAAGGAGGGGCTAGAAGTGGATGAGATGAGAAATGTAAAGAAAAGAAGGAGGAAGTAAGAAAGGAATTAAGAAAATTGAGAAAAGAAAAAGCAGTGGAGGAAAAAATATGAAAAGAAAGACGGCATATACTGAGATGTGTGATATAAAAAAGAGGAGGAAAATAAAGGGTTTGAAGAAGAGGCGGAAAAGGCTAGGACGAAAGAAGAGGTTTTGGAAGTAGTCAATTCTATCTGGAAATATGGGGGGGGGGGAAGAACTAAAGAAATAGGCATGGATAATGTGCATAGGGCATGGAAAGGAGAGGCGTAGCTGGAGTTATAGGAAGAAGGGGTGGTGGTAATGATAGATACCATAGATAGTGAAATGAGATATGTAAGTAGGTGAGTAAGATAGATAGTAGTGAAATAAGATACTTACGATAAATAGTGAAATGAGGCAAAGGGGAAGAAGTTAAAGATTATAAGGAAGTGTCGCTAATGCCAAAGCTGTAAGGTTACATGTAACTGTTTTGTCGGAGAGATTGAAGAAAGAAGTTAAGGGAAAAAGAATAGTGCCACCGAATCTGACTGAATTTAGGAAAGGAATGGGGGTAATGGACAACATATATGTTCATAATTATTTGGTAAATAAAAGAATCAAGAAGGACAAAGGGGTCACTACCCCTTTGTATATAAATATAAAATCTTGCAGTGTATATGAATTTGAGGGCGACGTTTGACTCATTGAACCAAGATGAGGTAGAAAAAGTTATGGTGAAAAAATGGATAACGGAGGGTTTATTAAAGAGAGTCTCAGAAGTTTTTTGAGAGACAGAAAGCAGGGTAAAGGTAGCAGAGCAAGTAGGAGATAGAGTTTGATTGGTGAGAGGAGTAAAACTAGGTTGTCCTCTGAGCCCGCTTTCATTAAATATATTAATCTTAGACTTGGATAAAGAAATGAAGAGAAAAGGAACAGAAGGAGAGAGGATGGGAAAAGAAAAGATATACACACTGGCATACGCGGACGATGGTAGAGGATGAAGAGGGTTTGACCGGCGTAATTACAGAGTTGCAGAAGTACTTAGA
>JAUMHM010087412.1:0-10370 GCA_032362435.1 Melikaiella ostensackeni | reverse complement strand
TCGGTTGAAAGAATAAAATTTTATTCAAAATTGCAATTTAAAATGCCTTGTAGTTCATTCGTGAGAGCTGAAATGAGCTTCAATTTTTCTGAGACCGGGAAAAAGCCGGAAAATGACAGTGAATTTATTTTCTGGTCGGAAATCTTGTTCAGTTTTATAGTTTTAGTTGAAAAACTTATACAATCAGGACTTCAAGTGTGAAGTCTTACAGCTTTAAATACTTCCAATTTCAAATTGTTGAATTTTAAAGATAAGTTACTGTAAAATCATTTAATTTTGAATGCTCGAATTCAACCATTGTAATTTAAATCTCGTATTTCTTAATTGTTAAATTCAGAACATTAAAAATTTGAAAATATTCCATTTTGAATGTTTCTTTTAAACCGAATAACGAGTCGCTTTTTCACTTTTGTTTGCCTTCTTCAAATTGTTTGTCTCCTATTCAGAAGATGGTTCAAATTCAAATGATTTCCAATTTAATATATTCAATATAATATAATATATAATATAATATAATATAAATATAATATAAACAATATAATATAATATAAACAATATAATATAATATATTCAAATGATTTCCAATTTAATATATTCAAAATTGTTAGATATAAAATTCAAATTTCTCACTAGTATATATTTAAATAATAAAGGCCTTAATGGTTAAAGACCTTTTTATTCATAAAATGAAAAATTTCATCATTTAAGCTCGACACACGATAAATAAGATCATTTCGAATCGATAGTGTATGAAATTTTACAATTTTTGTTTGAACCTTCTGTAGATTTACCACATTTTTGTAAATTCAATCATTTGAAATTCAAGTAGTAAAAATTAGAAAGTTTTAAATTAAAAGGCTTAATAAATGAGTCATTTTACGTTTAAAACCTTCAATATTTAAGAAGAAATTTAATTTTCAAGATTTTGAAATTCAACACTTCAAGATTCTGCAAATTTATTCCAAATTGAAAGCCTTAATAAGTGTTAAATAATTTTAGCTTGAAACAGTCAAAATTGCTTGGACTTAAATTGAAATCACTCAAAGTTGCAGAAATAGAAATTAAAGCCTCTTAATACTTTGATACGTATTACTATCTCCGAACGATGAGAATCAAAAAATTATACTGTCATATTTTTAATATTGAACAGTTTTAAATAAGGAGCATTTGAAATTGAAACAAGTGAATTTAAACATTATTGCACAATTTTTATTTCAAATCCTTCATAAGTGAATAATTTTAAATTGAATATGTTAAAAAATTCATGATTTTAAATTGATACATTATAAATTGCAAAATTTTAAACTATAGCAAAAATTTATAAATTAGTACAATTTTCAATTAAAAGCTTTTAAAGTTATTTATAAATGAGTCAATTTCAAATTCAAAGTCTTAATAGTTGAACAGTTTTCAGTGTTTTAATGTTCAATGTTCAATTTGAGTTTTTGTTCTGTTTGAAGACCTCGAAATAAAAATGGTTCAAGTTTGATGGTCTCTACTTTTAAATGAATGGAACTCTTTCGAATTTTAAACTTTTAAGATTAAAGCTTAAAAAATTTTTTATTCAGAATTGTCTAATTCAAAGATTCCAAACGCTGAATAAATTACTCTTACAAAATGAAAACTTTCAAACTTTGAGTTTTCAACTGAGCAATTTCAAATTAAATGTCCACTGTAAAAAAGTGGTTGCAAATTACCACATTAGTAATGGTAGAAATTGAAATAAAAATACCACTGTTTAACGTGGTACTTTAATCCAAAAAGTGTAAAGTTACAGCAAATAACGTGGTGATTTTACCAAAAAAATGAAAAGTTACAGTTACAGTGTTTGACGTGGTAAAATTACACTAAAAAACGATTACACTATGATTGAAATTTACCACGTTAATAACTCGTGTTTTATGTTAACCAATTTACGTGGCGAAATTACACTTATACATCAGTTTTTAAAGTTGTCAAATTCCACATTTAATCGCTGCAAGTTCACAATAAACTTGTAAAATTAATACATGAATCACAGTAAATGTTTACAAAGCGACTTGCAATTTTTAACCGCTTTTTTACAGTGTCGTTAAACTGCAAAATTTTTAATTTTAACCTTGTATAAACTGAGGAGTTCAAACGTTTCTGATAAAAAAATATAAATTCATGCTATAATTTCAAATCCTCCAAATTGAAGAATGAATCAAGAGATTCACAAATGTTTAAGATTATACCATTTGAAGCAATTTTACGGCAATAACTTTAAAAATGGAACAAATTTTAAATTTTTTGAAAAACCGCAAACACTTTTTAAATTACAAGTTACATTTTTTTATTTCAAGTCGTTTGAAATGATTAATTGTTCAATTGTTATTTATACATCTGAGTTCAACACTGTCACTCACACATCAAAAATAAAAATGATGGAACAATTACAATTGTAACGTTCCAAGTCTAAATGTAGCAGTCTGAAATTTTAACTATTCAAGGCTTCATATTTCAAACAATTCAGTTTCATATTGTTTAGTTTAGAGTGTTTCATTTATAATTGCTCATTTTAAATAATCAGTCAAATATTGCTGAATATTTGTTTTTAATTCTTTTTTTTTTTAATTAAAAAGTTTCAAGTTGAATGGGTTAAAATGAATTATTTTAGACCGAAACAATATTTGAATAGGACTTGAAATTGAATAAAAATGTTTAATTGTGAATCTAATACTTTGAAATTATTTGAAAATTGAAAATAGTTCACAAAATTTCAATCGGACGTTTACATTTGTTTAACCTTAAGTACTATAAGGCTTTCCAATTAAAACAGTTCAATTTTTAACGTCAAAATCTGTAAATGGTTCAATTTTAAACAGATTTGAATGTTCTCGTAAAATGAATTATTGTTCTGCAGTTCAATTTTAAAAATCATTAATTATCCTTTCCATTGGAAGATTTTTAAACATTTTCAAAATTTATAATTTTCAAATCAGAAGTACGAACAGAAGAAATTTTTTTATTCGAAAATTTTTTTCGCCCTTTCTTTTTGTTGACAAATAACAACTCTTTCACAACGAGGAAAATTAATTTCCGCATTTTCACTCCGCGCTAAAGTATAGCTATAGCGGATAATCGGTTTAACTAGGTATAGGAATTGTCATATTTCCCTCTCCGCTTGGTTCAAGTGAGAAGTTCACATCTGGCGAAGGAGTGTCGAAAACCCGAACCGATTTCGAGCCGATATATCGACTTCACGATATCAAGTCGAGCCGATACCAAACCGATACGATCCCAACCGATACTGGAGGCTAGTCTCGCCTCGGAATCGTGTCGGTATCGGAAAGTATCGCTCAACGGCACCACTACATATGCCACATAATATACTATTATCTCATATTCCTTTTCAATGGGTTCATCGGACTCAGCAGAAACAAGAGACGATAAAAATTTAGTGAATAACTAATATAACTATATAGTGATAAATGCTTTCCGATCCCAATGATCATTATATATTGAACAATAACAATAAATTGACTCGAAAAACATTCAACAGCTGATGGCTCACATATTTCTTCTTTCTTCAATGGTTTAAGAAATTTAACGCTGAAAAATGTGATAATTTCATACAAAATTTCCATAGAATATCCCAAAAATATATTACACATCATTCTAGAATCTAGAATCCCTTCAACCGCATTGATAAAGTAGTAGCCCCAATCTGTGCCTCGACCTTCTATTACAGCAAGCAAAGCGAATCCATCTATTTCAATGACAATGAAGTTTTGTCGATTAAGCGATCGCCGGTACCGAACCCTCTAAATAGTTTGCTGCTCATACGCCCATGTGGGACCTTTTCTTCTGCGCTCCTCCACACCCCAACTCTCGCTTGGTTTGAAACATGTAAACATTCACGGCGACATGGAGTGATTACCTGCACGTGGGCGTGATGTGTGTATGTGTGTACATATCCATTCAGTAGCAATATTTGTATAGGTAACCGAAGTCTTTGTATATGCGAATGACAGAGAGAGAGAGAGAGAGAGAGGGGGGGGGGGATTGCTTCCCGAGGTCCGAGGTCGATGACAAGGACGCTGAAGAGAGCCAGCCCCCATAAAAGGCCCAAATGGTTCATATACAAGCGACAAGCTCTACTTCTTGAATCGAAAAGCTCGTTTTGGTCGCAAACCCTCTGCTCTGAATTCTGCTAAACTGGCAGAGAGGATGCGGGTGAATGGGAGCGATTAAGCGATCGGGCATACGCGCCGTATAATTACTCATTCCTAGTGTCGAGAGTGTTGTATCGGCCTGTTACTCTCGTTACAGCATGAAAATCTAATATGCCAAGGGCATCGACGGTGATCATGCTCGTTTATCGATTCAGATGATGAATATAGTACACACTGGTTAATCGCTGTAATGCACGCCAGTTCTTGACAAAGCGAGTACCGCAATCCGCATGCTCTCCAGCTTTACACACGCTACGTATTTTGATAGGATAGAGTACAGTGTCATCGAGTAAGACCAATGTTTCATATTCCCGATAATCGATGATCTCTGCAATTATATTTATAATGACTTCATCCTTAACCGTTGCTGCAGTACACCGAAATAATCTACCCTCTGCAATTGAATAATCAGCCTAAATGCTACAATCAACCTAAATGTAGTAATCACTCTAATTGTCAGTCTTCGGAAGTAACGCATTATTTTTGTGAAAAAAAATTGGCATAAAACTTACAAACTTGCATACAAATTCTCAGAAAGTTTTCAAACCTAATTTTCAAATTAAAAGTTTTCAAATTTAATACTATCCAGCAGGATCATGCATTTGATCTAAACATATAATTATGAAGAATAGTTTACATTTAAAATAAGCTTACTGGGAAATGGTAATGTCGCCTCTATACCGTATTATAATTGGAAAATATCAATTTAGTATTAACGATCATAATTCGCGCGGCTTACACGGAGAAAAATAGAGGGTCAAAGTTAGAGAGTCAAAATTCAGTCAGTCTGATCTTGATAATCTAGATGGTCTTGTTTTCACTCATTTCGACCATCCGTGGAGGATAAGGTGAACCGTTGCGGATAGTCAATCTTTGCGCGTCAATCATGCGCGTGAAAACTAAAAGGTCACGTAATTTGCGCCGAGACCATTTTCGGAGTGAGCGAATGTCACCGTTCTGCCGTTCAGCGTCATGTTTGCTGTGTATTAAATTTAAACAGATTTTTAATCACTTTAAAGTGCTTGTCGATAGTTAAGTGCATAAGAGAGAACATAAAAGTGAATTACGTTTTTTCTTTTGCAATTTCAACATCAAATTTGATGCTACGGAACTGCTCAATTCCGCTTCACTCACAATGCCTCTCTCTCTCCCTTGGACCCCCTTATCTACGACCGAAATTCTCGGAACGACATATAATAAAGTGACTTATCTTACGCCATTACTAACAACCGGACGCAGTACTGCGTCTGTAATGGCTACCCATAGCTAGCTGACCAGTACAGGCACAGTACTGGTTAAAATCCAGGCGTAGTACTGCGCCAATGCTGGAAAGACAAATAATGGCATACAAGCGCTGGCCCTATGTTGACAGAAGTCCGATCTAATGCATGATGGCCAAACCGTACCTCATGCAGTTAAACTTCAGCTCAATACTGGCACTTTACGGGCACAGTGCAAAACGTTAACAATGGCCAACCATTATTTCACAAAGTAAAGCCAAGCGTCGGCATCGTACTGACGCAATACGGGCAATGTTCAAAATGCAAGCAATGGCCGACCCTTATCTCCCGCAGTTATGCCAAGAATCGGCACAATACTGACTAGTGTTGCCGTCGAGCGAGAAATACCGAGGAACGAGACGAGACAAGAATAGGACATATCTGCTGTCTCGGTATTTCCCGTCTCGTTTTGTTTCGTCCCGGTTCTGTCCTTTCTCGTTCTCGTCCCGGTTTTCTAGCATTTCTTGGCAGATGTTGACCAAACTGCTCAGGACCAGTCAAGATGCTGCAGATAAAGGGAAGAGGTGCATTCTGACAAAAGATCCTTCGTCATGGACCATTTTTATCCAGAAACGCCGATTTTAGAACGGAACATTTTTTTTAATAAGCCACTAGAGTTTTTGAATTATATATATTCAGATTATTCGTTTTATGCTGTTAAATTTGATACCAAACACGATATGTTTTGGTTTGTAAAAAGTGGTTCGAATTAAAATAGGTATATACGGGAAAGGAAATATGTAGTCGAAAAATTTTAAGCTGCTGTCTTGTTTAAAGAAGACAGACAAAAAGATTGTCGGAGGGTATCACGGGTACATCCAGGATTTCAGGTAAGCAAGCGATTACAGCTACTTTACTGACTTACAACTGCAGGAAGGCATGCTAGCGGGCTAAAGTTTGTGCAGTACCGGAAGAAGGTAGACACTGTCCTAATTTGTATCTAGACGCTTCAAATTGAAATTCTTTGATAAAAAACGTTTTAGCTTGATCAACTGTAAATATTGAGTAGCTAAAGATTTTAAAAATTGTACTGTACTTCGATTATTAAAAATTTAAAGACGATTCTAAATAATAAAACTTTTTCCAATTTTAAAATAATTTCAAATTAATAGATTCATAATTAAACGCTTTTCTTCAATTTCAAATCCTATTTAAATATTGTTTCAATCTAAACTATTAAATTTTTAACCCAGTTGATTTGAAATTTTATAATTAAAGAAGAGAACAACTTTTCAATATTCATCAATATTTGACTCGTCATTTGAAATAAAAAAATTAAATATTCAAAACTGAAGAATTTGAAACTGAATTGTTCAAAATAGAAAGCCTTGAAACGTTAAAATTTTCATTTTTCCATTCCAAAAAATTTTTTATTTTGAAGTGAATAAATTCAACTTTCATGTGTAAATAACAATTATACAATTATTTATTTCAAAAAACTTGAAACTAAAATAATTAACTTCTAATTTAAAAAGTTTACAGTTAAAAAAAATTTTGTTATCAATCAATTTTTTTATCTATCTAACATAAAATTGCTTGAAATTGTATAATTTTCAACATTTATAAATTTATTAATTCATATTTTGATTTAGAGCATTAAAAGTGATAGCGCGGATTTACATTTTTTGACCAGAAATCTTTGAACTGTTCAATTTATAAGAGTGTAAAATTCAAAATTTTGCAGTTTAACGACATTTAATTTTAAATTGTACAATTGAAAAGTGTTGAATGCTTCCATTTTATACATGTAAATTATTGAGCGTTTGAGCTAAACGTTTTTAAGCTTCAATTTTCAAATTAATTTAATTAATTGATTAATTTAAATTAATTAATTAAATTCATTTTTAATAATAATAATAATATTAAATTGAAATATTAAAAATAAAAATAAATTAATTTAATTAATTTAATTAATGTACATTTTTAAATTGAAGAGTTCCACTTTGAGTGCTTCGATTTGAAATTCAGTTTCGATTACAGCCAATGAAAGTGTGTTCAGATTTCAGAATTCGATTTTTTAAATTTCAATGACCGTGAAAAACTTTTGCAAACCGTGAAAAAACCGGAAATTTTTTTATTCGATTAAAACGGCCACCCTGTATGGCATACGTTTACCTGTGACAAAAACTACATCGGCAATAGTTTTTGTGTATAAACTTATAATGCCCATGCTGAATTCACCTCTGATATACTCGTACATATGTGATATGTCATTGCAATAGTGTCCATTTTACATTTTTACACATTTTAAAATTTGTCATTTGTATATCTTAAAAGATAAAAATATGAAAATAACGTGTTATGTTAAAAAACGGTTGTAGAATCTAGTTCAATTAATAAAAATCACCTAGTATTAATCGAAAAACTGTAGCTGGATCGTAAAGTTTGTCTCAAAATTTACGTGTCGCTTGTTTAACAGTGACATTTTTTACTCCGACACAGCCAAAAACATCTATGTATTTTTATATTTTCAATGTAAGAATGTACTCTAATTTTTATAGTGTGAAAAGATAAGTAAAAAAAATATATACTTATATACTTTAATACAAATATACATATATACATACATACATATATACATACATACATATATACATACATACATACATGCATACATACATAAATGTCGTAAGTAAGTAATGGATAAACAAGTATCATGTGTAATAATATTTTGACTTTAATCATTTATTAAAGAGCGCTAATTAGCATTAGCACGTCAGTTTGACACAAGAACGCTCCTGTGAGCTGTTCGCTCTGCTAGAGCACATCTGTCACGAAATGCTGGAAAAACAGAGGCGAGAACGGGAAAGGACAAAACGGGACGAGGCAAAACGAGACGGGACAAAACAAGGAATAGAGCGGAGAGAACGAGGCAAACCGAGGAATGAACCGAGACAAAAACGAGGCAGGCCCGGTTTGCCTCGTCTTGGACTGCATCATCACTCATATCATGAAATAACGTTCCTCTAGTTACTGAGGCATCTGATCAGATCTCTTTTTTTTCGGAGCGCGCCTGTTTTCGAATAGGTTTATTCGTGACAGAATAACTATTATCACAGTTAGTAATTGATAGGTAAAGCCATCATCAATTATTTTTATCTTATCGATTCTGAATAACAGTGCTATGTCAATTGTTTATATTTCCAAGTCAGAGCGTCTAGCTTATCAATACTACGGACAGATAACAAGCGGGTTGTCTAGCCTTTTTGTAACTTTTGTGCATGGTATGGAATTAAGGATAAGAGAATATTTGTTGTAAATCATGTTCCAGTGCTTTTATTCCTAAGATCTGCTATTTATCATTGCGTGTTTCTTCCTTAACATTGAAAAGGTACCATCGTTCGTGAGAAGTCCAAAGTATTTTCCGCCAGTCCGGTATCACTACTTTTTGTTGAGATCTGTTTTTGTAATTTTCGTAACGGGGGGTATTTGCTGTAGCGTAGAGCAACATTTTTCATTTATTTGTTTGTGATGTGTTATTCAAGCATAAGGTTTTTTCAAACGGGTGGCTATATGAACAAAATGGTTTTTGTCCTGTAAGGCCGCAAAACTTTTTTTACTTTTTAAAAGTTTTTTTTCAGGTTCTTTATTTATAGTACTCAACGTGAAATCGGTCGGCGAAGTGCCATGGTTAGTATGGATAGAAAATTGTTATACAAAGAACATCATGCCAGAAAAATAGCAGCTGATAAGGAATTTCGGCTAAATGAGGAAATAGAGCGTACTGCTCCACTAGATGAACAGATGGTGGAAGATGAACGTGACGCTTGTGAAGATCACGTAGATCCACCTATATAAGAATTAGCCATATCCTGTTCGGAACCAACACGAAAGAAGCGAGCATGAAAGTCATTAATTAACACCGAAGCTTCTACAGAATTAGACAGGGCTGAACTGAGCGACAGAATGGCTACACTAGTAATTGCCAGCATTCTTCACTCCTTGGGTCATGATATAGAAGATTATAATATCAATCGATCTTCAATCCAGAGACATCGTGAGCGCATACGAGAAGAACCAGCTCAAAATCTTAGAGAGCATTTCGAACCTTGTGGGAAGTGAACAGTTCACTGGGGCGGAAAAATGATGTCAAACATTTCTGGCAGAGAAATAGGGGATAGGCTTCCTGTTTTTGTGTCCGGATCGAATCTTCAATGTCATCAGTTTTTAGGAGTACCGAACTAATTCCCCGGACCAAGTAAAATATAAGCAGAAGTGATCGTCTATACTTTGCTAGAGTGGAGCTTGTTGATTGCGGTCGATGGAATGTGTTCTGGCACAACTGCCTCTAATACGGGTTGGAAAAATAGAGCTTGTACATTTTCGTAGCAGTTGTTAGAAAAGGACCTTCTCTTCTGCGTATGCAGGCTTCACGTTCATGAACTCGTATTAGGAGCAACCTTCAAGTGTTCAGTTGAACCGAACTCCACGAGTCCAAGAGTGGCGATTTTCGGACAATAGCGAAATGCTGGGTATGGAATAAAGACTGATAAATATTCTTCAGGACTTCAAGATCTCTGGGACAAAGGGGCCACAGCTGATGACAGAGAAAGTATTTTGAATTTTTTGAAGCAACAGCTTGAAGAAACGCAACCTAGAGAAGACTACAAAGAGTTCTTTGAAACAGTTGCTGTAATGCTCGACGGATGAACAAAGTGCTCTATTCCTCTAAAATATTTATCTTCCGGAAACTGTTCTCCTTGACTTCTAATGAACTGTCGGACTTAAGAAATGTCTGCATTTTCATAGTGAAACTGTATGTGAAAGCTTGGTTTTTGGCATGTCTAGCTATTCCTGCACCAAACAGTGATTTTGAGTAATAGATTTAATGCTTTCACGATGATTCATTATAGTAAAAAGGGGATGTTTCGGGTTTCAATCGTGTGCAAAACTA